>JAUTDX010000221.1:0-312075 GCA_030844895.1 Ambrosia x helenae
AAATTTTACACTTTTCATGGGTTAAATTCAGTCCATGTTGAGTTCGGTCCCATCGTTTTGATCTTCCGGCCACTACCGATCAACCCCACCCCCCCCCCTCCCCGATTCGAGAACCAAGCTTCGCCACTGATTTTTAAATTATATCGTGTCATGTAATATTTTGACTGAGATCAAATTTTTTATGGGGAGATGAATGCATGTCATATGATTTGATCTTTGGCCACTACCGATCTCCCCCCCCCCCCTCCCTAATTCGAGAACCAAGTTTCGGGCCACTGATTTTAAATTATATAGTGTCATGTAATATTTGACTGAGATCAAATTTTTATGGGGAGATGATTGCATGTCATTTAGTTTTAAGCTATTTTTTAAAAATAAAATTGGTACTTAGCATTTTTTTTATTATAAAGTTGGTTGAGGATTAAGTACACTTTGATATTTACTTTAGACGAGTTCAGATCAGTTTCAGGTCAGATTTGTGGACATGTTTAGCTATAAAACTAAAAGGCATGACCAGCTTGACCTGACTTGTTGCGGTTTTACTCATTTAATTGTTTGTCATAACTCAATTTGATTAGATACTTTGTGACAATAAAGATATAAGAGAAATGGGTTTGTTGTTTAAACATAGTTATTTTATAGAAATTTATATTTTGTTGTAGATTTTTAGTTTTAGTGTGTCAATTTGTAAAAGAAAAATCAAGTATTGATGTCATATTTCTATCAACCATGTGAGTATGGCTGTAAACAAACCAAACGAACACGAACATAGACTTGTTCGTGTTCGTTTGTTAAGGAAATAACGTGTTCACGAACTGTTCATGAACACTTACCGAACGAGATTTGTTGTTCGTGTTTGTTTGTTAACAAAATAAGTGTTCACGAACTGTTCATGAACAATTACCGAATGAGGTTTTTGTTCGTGTTCGCTTGTTAAGGAAGATGAACATGTTCGTGTTTATTTGTCTTTAATTGTTAAATTTAGGTATCGAGCAAAAGGGAACAAAAAAAACACTTATGAACGTAAACGAACACAAACATGTATTAATGAACAAAACGAGCACAAACTAACACATATTAAATTCGAAAATTCATTGCGAACATTGTCCACCCAAATTATGCTAATCTAATTACCCAATATACTTGACATAATTTTGATCACTAAATTAATAATAAAATTTAATATCTGAATCAAAACAACTTTTATAATAATCAGTTAACATCCTTTTAAATAAACTTACTTGTTGCCATCTAATGATTGTAAATTTATAAAACTACCCATTTTCATTTTCCAAAACAGAAATATCCAAACAAAATTGTATAAAGATGAGTCCTGATCAGACCACTTCAATTCTGATTGAAAATATAACACAAGATTTATTCAAGGTTGGTCCATTAAACCAATGCAGCTTTTAAAGATTTTGTGAACTCTTCAAGTTTTTTGAGGCCTTCCTCAGGGGACCCTGCTTCACCTAATATCTTCACCACAGCACTGCCCACAATCACCCCATCAGCTCCCCATCCAGCCACCTGCATGCGATAACCAAAAGATCAAGCCAACAATATACCACGGCGTTGCTGATGTGGCATGGCATCCATTTTACGTCTTGTAGGATATGTAAAAAAAAAAATCGTTGTTTATGATCATTCTAATAGTATTAGTACGTCGCTATGATCGTTCCAACTTCCAACCAACCCGACCTAAAAGTTACATGTTTTGACCCGTTGAACCCAAACACGCCATTATTTTTTATCCATGTCAAAGACATCTACCTAATCCGAACACACTTAAAATATTGTAACCTATATATGACATGTTAAACCATTACATTTGAAGTGGTCAAACAGGTGGTAAATGGGTTATTATCATTGAATATACAAACATGTGTTTAAACTTCACGTCGGGTCAACTATATTTTCTTGAAACAAAAGTATCAAAAGTTAAACCGGTCAGACAATAACAGAGACTGACCTGTTTCACATGCTCAGGCTTTGATATGCCAAAGCCAACAGCCAGGGTTTACTCGATTCCTGTCCAAGAGCAAGCAAACATTATATTAAAGAGATTATTCAACAACCTAATATATCAATTTTCATCTTATTGATAATATTGAATATGTAAAACAGTTGATAGTCTCAGCAGAACAAACCGCTTTGATTTCCTGCAGAAGAGATTGAACTTTTCCGCTTACTGAAAGCACGAGCTCCAGTCACTCCGATAGAAACTCACCTGTAACATATTTTTAAAGTTTTACCAACGGTAAGATGAGTTGAAATTATCAACAAAAAAAAAGACTTCCCAATTTTTTGTCACTCTTAAGACATGGATTAAAATAAAACAATCGGTTGAATAAAATTAAGGGAACTTACAAGGTACAAAAAGCCCTCTGTAGCTTCGACAATTGCTTTCATTCGATCTCTTGGAGTAGTGGGCGTTGTTAATAGCACCTAAACAAATAATAACAAAATAATGAATATATAGTATCATTCTATTTTAATATTTTACATATAGTGTATTAAAACTAACATATGATATTACGTTTTTTTAAGGTGTGAACCTACCAACTCAATGTTATGCTTGGAAGCTTCCTGTCTTTAGAGCTCGGTTTCCTCTAGAGGGACATCTGGCACCACAAGTCCTAGTATAACACACACACACACATATTCTTAAAGATGATTTCATAACATGAGAGATGCACATATGGCATGGTAAAAAAAAAAAAAAAACAGTACAAGGAGGATTGCATACAGAAAATTGAAGTCTAAACAATATTTACTACTTAATGTGGTATTTTTTTTAATCAAAGCCCGAATGCTCAATGTATAGGTGACTCAATATGTATGTTAAGTAAGGAGTCAAAACAGGTTGGATACAAAACCTAATTTTAATATAAGTTATATAACAATGCAATTTCTTTGACAAAAAAAAGCAATTTAAAAGGTTGTAAACATTTTAATTTTGACAACGTTTTAAACTGTTCAACCAATTTCATATTGAACAATACCTTTTTTCACATTAATGGCTAGAAATTACCACCTCTAGTTTAACTAGTCAAATCAGCAATGAACCATTGACCATTATTATTATAGAATAAAAATCAAATATAATTTAGATTATAATTTACCATGTACTCCGACTTCTTTCACAGTAACCATGAACTTCCCCACTCCACGCTTAAGAATTGGGTTGTAATAAGTGAACAAAGCAATTGGGCACGATAATTGTGGTATCACCTAAATGGAGTTAAAAAAAAAAAAGAGAGAGAGAGGCGATATTAGACTCTTATAGTGAAAAATCACCTTGATTATACCAAAAAAAAAAACAATAAATCTGCTACCAAAATCATAACCAATAAACCATTCAAATCTTTGACCCATTTATTCAAGTGTGTGACATATCCTCCAAACAATATAACAAGAAGTAGGGTTTATCATGTTGTTGAGTTGTTCTTGAAAAAATAATAATATTTTATATAGGGTACCTCTTTCAACATTTTAAGAATTGCGTCGAGATTGGCCCTCTTGCCAAAGCCCGTGTGGCTGCAGCCTGCATGGAGAAATATAAAAAAAAAAAACTAACACTAAATGTCGATTTAGAAAAATTTTAATATTTAAACAATACATAACAAAATGATCAATCTAACCTGGATGACTGGTCCATCAGCCAATGGATCAGAATATGGAACACCCAATTCAATTATATCAGATCCACATTTGTCGAGCACCTTCAATGCTTCTGCTGTTGTTGATAAATCAGGGTCACCAGCTGTGATATATGGTATGAATGCTACCTGCGGAACATACAAGAGCTGGTAAGAACACTAAATGCAGCAATTTCAACCCGCGCGCTTAAGCGCAAAGCGCACCTAGGCGCAAATCCGTGCGCCTTATGTAACCCTAGGCGAGCAGTGTACAAAAAGCGCAAGAAAAGCGCAAAAAGCGCATTTAAAAAGCGCAAGAAAAGCGTGCTTTTTGTACACATGATGTTTTTGTGCTTAAAAAAGTTATACATGTAGCTAAAAAGGTTATACATTTTAGTTAAATCATATATTATACCTTATTTGTATCTATATTTTGAGTAAATAATGCTAAAAACCTATAGCATATATAAAAAAAATTATATAACTGTCTTGCGCCTCGCGTACGAAAAGCCCACCGCTTTTGCGCTTTGCGCCTTGGTTTTAGACCTCATCGCTTTTGTGCGCTTCGCGCTTTTTAAAACCAAGGACTTGGGTTATATTTTATCACTAACAGGTCAAACTGGGAATAAAACAGGCTAAAAAGAAAACGGGTCAAGACTCAAGTGCGTCCAACAAGTGGAAAGGTCACCCAATATTAGTTCTTGATGCAGATAGCCTCCTAAATCACTTTATACAGAAATTTATACAAATTACTGAAATTATAACCTTGCAATTATATTTGACTCTTTCTGTAAAAAGATTAAAAAACTTTTGGGCAAAAGTGTTCAGCCTTCATTTCTCCCGTTCCATCCCTTTCCTTGGACTTTGCCAAGTCATCGCCTTTATATCAGGAATAAATAGAGCTTTTCGTTTTGTGTCTAAAGATTTTCTGTATTTGAAGTTAACGATGCTATAGTTTCGGATCGTAGTTCTTAATTTGCAAATTCAAACCTCGTCTTTGTTCAAAACAAATTTCAGATAACAAAAGCAAAAAAAAAAAAAACATTTTGTAAAAATTAAACCTTAGCATTGTATAAATTGAAATTGATTAATGTTTAATTATAAAACCCAAATTTGAAACTAAAACCCTAATCCATTAATCACATTACAATCATAAATCTATAAAAAAAAAAAAAAAAAAAAATCCAAGCCAACACACTTCAGATAAAGGAACAGATTAATAAATCATTAAAAAAAGTAGATTAAAAAAAAAAACAAATTGAAAATCTGAAACCCTAATTCATAACCCACATCACAATCATAAATCTACAATAACCAATCCAGTCAACAACAAAACAAAAGCATAAAACACAAACCAAACAGCTTCAAATTAATAACTAACAACGAAGATTGAAGAAGAATGAGGAAGGTATAAACGAAGTTAGTTACCTTGCCATCTTGTTTGAGTTTGGAGAAGGTATCGGAGAGACCGAGAGTGGGTGAAGAGACAGAGAGAGTAGCCATTGGAGGTCTGAATGATGATGATGATGATGATAAAGATAAGGATTTGTGAGGGAATGGAAGGGAGTTAGGCGATTGGAGACGAAAGAGAGAGTGGGTTTTGGTGTTGTAGTTGGTGTGATGAAGGTGAAGAAAAGAGACTGATTTGGAAGCAATTGACGACGACATGCTGTTGTTGTTCATCTTGTGTTGATTTGATACTGTTATTTATTTGCGGCTTGGTTGAAAATGAAAACTATATAAAGGGGGTTTGTTTATATATATATTTTTTCTATAGGGGAAAGTTAATTTAAGAACATCTATATTTCGTGCGAACCATGAGAACGACATCTAAAACCATTCAAATTCAAAATTTCTTTTTACACTTGTCTTTATTACTAAAATACAATCCCAAAAACACAATTTACGCGTAAAAAATTCAAACGTATACGGAAATAATTTGTTTTTACACATGTGTAAATTTACTGTTTTTACATGTGTAAACTGCTTCATTTACACATGTGTAAAAGTTAATTTGAAAGTGTTTTTGCAAGAAAAGATGAATTATTTGGAAAGAAAATTCATCTATTAATGTTGTATTTTGATTATAATGAGGTTTGTATTAAAAATTTTTTGATTTTGATTGATTTTTTTACTTGTTCTCACGGTTCTCATGATATTTAGCGTTCTCAAGATAACCCTCCCCTTTTTCTATATATGTAACAACAACAAAAAAAAGGACATTATTCAGTCTGGTGGGAAGGTTTACCTCTTGGGAGGGTTTCTGTCTGGATTTGGTCTCAGGTTCGAATCTCACGTTCCACTGAAAAAATAACCGCTTGGGTTTGAAAGAAGAAACTCGTGTGGTGCTATGAGATTCAATCTTGGGTAGTGGTCGCTTTGCAACACAAGATTTACCGCTGAAACACTACTTAAAAAAAAAATACTGTAAATTATTGCTTGCTGGCTGATATCATTTCTAATTGTCAATTTAACTACTAGCACTTTTAACTTTACACTTTTTTTTTTTGTGTCACCTCCTAAGTATGATGCAAACTCCTTCTCGTATTATGTACAATCTTCTTGTTCTTTTTTTTTCTTTTTTTTTTATGAGAACATAATAACATATATTAAGAAAAACAAAAAGATGATTGTTATACTATATCCTATTACCCTGTATAAAGTCGAAGTCGTGGAATACATAAAGTCGATATCCTATTTCTGGGTTAAACATAGGTCTAAAATGAAAGTTAAGTGTTGGTTTAATTGGTGTAAATACCCCTATAGACTTGATGTATTCTCGTTTTTGTGCTCTTGGGTCTTCTTTTTGAAGACGCTTGTGGCGTTGCTTTGGTAATGAAATTTAATTTCCAAAAAAAAATCCTATTACCCTGTGTATTTATTAAAATTAAATAGACTATCTGTTATTACTTTTTTAACTTTTTTATTTATTAGATTGCATTGATATCTTGACTTAATGTGAAGTCATTTAATTGTATTCATTTAAATTTAAATTCCATGTATAGATGATCTCTCGGCTCCTTTTTAGGATAGACAAATCTCATATGACGTGATAAAAATATGTGTATCATAAAATGAATAGGTCGTTTTTTTAGGATTTTTTTTAATAATCAACACTCGATAACTCATAAAACGTACTTCTAATTCTATGTGTGCACATATTGCTTGAGTGGAGTATATGTACAACTTTGTCACTTTCTTATGACATTCTAAAGTTGTGATGTGAAGCTGGAAAAAAAAAAAAAAACAAAATTGGTATCAAATTATATGTCATGATGATAATTGATTTAAGAGGTGTGTATGGTGTGGTAATTAATTGTCATTTATTAGCTAAAGTTTGTCCTGGTGTCTAAAAAATCATAGGCTACATCTAACCGGCTTAGCAACATTTGTAATCACTGTTCGTAGCAACACCAATCAAAATACAAAAAAAGTTTGATTCTTACCAAACTGTCTACATCTATGAATATATATATATATATATATATAGTATAAGGTTATATTGGAAACCCTTTTATCTGTTTAGGTTACCGTGTTCCTGAACCCGCATGATAAGGGAGTGTTCCCTAACTTGTTTTTTATTGTGTTACATTAATTTTGGTAAAGTAGGGGTTATAGTGAAGACGATTAGGGTGGTCTACGGTTGTGTTGGTGATGATGTGTGACCGACGGCATACGAAGTTGAAGTTTGTGGCATTCCGATGAGGGTTTGGTAATCAAAATTCAGGTAATAATAGTAGATTCCGGCTACCAGATCTGCTTAGGTTCTGACAACCAGATCCGTGACAAATGGTGGTTGGTTTCGTTATTCCGGACTGTGGAGATAGGTTTTAAATTAGTGATAGTGTTGTCTCTCTCAAGAGAAGATTGCAGTTGGTCTTGTTGGTGATGGTGGTTTTGTGTACGTGGCCTCATGTCAGTGATGGTGGTTAATGTTAAGGGTACCAATGTTTCGTAGTTGGCAGTGTTTGACGGTGGAGGATGGTGCTTGGTGGTGGCAGGTGAGGGTAGGAGAGAGAGGGAGAGAGAGATACAGGGGCAGAGTGTGTGTGTGTGTGTTTTAAGAATGTATATATATATATATATATATATATATATATATATAATACATTTTTTTACATTTAATTTAATTTTTTTGTTGAAATATCTTTTTAAAATGGGTAAAAAGACTAAAATACCCTCATGTATTATGATTTAACCATAAAAAATAACTGAATTAGTGCCAAAGAACAAAACATGTATCATTTGGAAACATTAAGTACAAAAGTCATCAGTTTTAAAGACAAGGGACATCCGTTAAAATTTGGTATAAAGATAAAGGACAAAATTTGTAATTCAGTCTATGTTTTTTAAATTAGGTTAGGTTTACTTCTATCTAATGTTTTTACTTTTATTTAATGTTATGTTTTTTTTATTTACTTTATTTATTAATTTAAAATCAAAATGAAAGAAAAAAACTGAACCGAGCTAATATGGAGACCATCATGCCACCGTCCACCAAGGTTGTAAAAATCCCGACTAATCACCGATTACTCGGTGATTAATCACTAATCACCGATTAATCAGTGATTAATCACTAGTCCTCACTTTACTGATTAATTTTGGGCTAATCACTCAATTAATTGGTGTTGCGATTAATCACCGATTAGTCGGACATAAAAACTCAAAATTAGGTAACAAATGGATTCGAATAGGTCAAAACTAGAGCAAATTGATCTAATAAAACAAGTTCTTACCTCAAAATTGGATGATAATCCATAATTAGAAGCAAAATCGATGAAACTCCATGAATCCTAGTTGGGCTTGATGGTTCCGTATTACGAAAGAAGGAATAGGGAGGAAAAAATGGGATATGGTGAACGATGGAGGTGATTAGGGTTATTTAAGTTTAGGTATTTTAATATTTAACCTCCCCTCCATATTCACTAGTTTATTTAGCCCACAAACTTCTAAATTTATACACATAAGGTATAAAATTAGCATTATATATGTAAAAATTTGGATAAATATATATAAAAATCCAATCCGATTAATCCTGAATAATCCCGATTAATACTTAGTCGGTACCCCATCGGCCGACTAGCGCCTAGCGAGTTCTACAACACTGCCGTCTACACTATCACCACCCCGCAATTTTTTGGTCTTGAAGAGAAATTTCACTTACGCTGAGGTAGATGCCACGTGTCCGTACCAAACAAGTCGTCGTCGTCATCATCATCATCATACTCAGTTAATCTCATCTATAGCAAAGCTAAGGTAGGGTCTGAGGAGGGTAAGATGTAGACAGCCTTACCTCTACCCCTAAGAATAGAGAGGCTGCTTCCAGTGAGACCCCCGGCTCGATGTGGTTTGGTATCAAGCCTTGGACATAAGGCACAAAATACTTAGCAATCAGGACAAACCCGATCGGTGCATGTACCCCTTTGTCTTTTGGCTATCCACGCCACCACATGATGCATGATTAACGTCCGTCGTTTTTAACGTTATTTTCACGAAATTAGTAAAATAACGCTAAAACTAATGCAACTTTACTTTTGCCCCCAAGAGCCACACATATATACACTAGTAGGAATGCCCGCGCGTTGCCGCGGGTGTTTTTATTTTTTTGTTGCATGTTTTGTTGCAAGTTTCACTTTATTTATAAAATTCATTTGCTAATTCAACTAATACATCAATTTTCAAACAACAATTACTATAAACCAAAGAATTAACATTAAAAACAAAAACATAATAGATGGTAAATGACATTATCATATATAACTCATTACAAAACTGCACTTCAGCATGCTTTTGTGTAAATTAGTAACAATAATATAGTACTGAGGTCAGCTTATATAGACTGTTATCAGTAACAACAAAACAAGCTTCCAAAAGCATCTCCATCTCCTCAATGTTTTGCTTGCCACTTTCTGAACTCTTCATGCTATCAGGCCTGCTCCTTGCAAAGCTAATAGATTTTTCAAGCTTAGGTGAAGAAACTGGACATACTGGATCTGAAACAGATTGTGGATCATCAGTTGACTTGTATCCCATCATAGATTAATCTTCACCATAAGATAAAGAATCCATCCTCATTTCTTCTCAGTTAGGTACTTTTCAGCCATATCTCCATCATCATCATCATCATCCATAAGCTTCCCTATTTCATCTCTTACCTGTATGAAAATTGATGTTATTACAATAATGGATGAGAGGTCAAACATCAAAGTCAATGAAAGTTAAGAGACTTAAGTACCTTTTGTACCCTGCGAGTCAATCCAACAAGTCTGCTTTTCAGCCTACGAACAAGTTCTAGGTTTAAAGTACAGATTGTTGATGTAAGTTCATGTAGCAATGGATATGCTTTGATTTCTAGTTCTGCTGCTTGGTGAGCAAATTAGAAGATTACTCTTATCTTTGTTATATAAAATTAACATCATAACTTAATACGAGATCACACCTGTGTTAAGAAATGTAGAAGCCGCTTCAAGAGCGATTTCTAGAGCCTTGAACTCAAAAGGTAAATAATCCAATGATGTCTTCCTAGATAAAATCCATACTCTCTGCCTGCCAAACATCACCTGCACCTGTAACTTTCAATCTCTTCAGCACCTGCACCTGCACTTCATAAATTAGTTTCATATAATCAAAGGAAGCCCCGATAGTATTTATAGATTAAAAAAACGCCTAAAACACAAAATTCTGCCAATGAAGACATACAATTAATCAATTACTAATACCAACTTAACTAAATCCCAATGAACTAAATACAACTTTGGGGGGTTGGAAGGCAGCAGTCCCAACTTGCAACTTGTACCACAGCAGTCCCAACTTGTCAACCATTTTATTTGGTTGGTCCCAAACTAACCTCAGTTAGTTTTTCCAGTTAAGTGCCACGTAGGCATCCTACGTGGCAGTCCATGTGGCAAAATCTGTCCCACTTGGCAAAAAAAACGTGGGCCCACATGTTCATGTGTCTTTGTCTTTTTATTTAATATATATCTATATTATACCAATCTATGTGTATATACACATATAAACATAGAGAGAAAGAGAGAAAGAGAGAGAGAGAGAGAGAGTAACAGAGGAGAGAGGAGTAGGGTCTCCGGCAACCACCATCTACGGTGGCCTCCGACGAAAACCGACCCCACACCCCCTTTATCTAGAGACGAGAAGCAGTGGAGGAGGGAGAGATAGAGAGAGAGAGAGAGAGAGAGAGAGAGAGAGAGAGAAACAATTGTAAAGGGGGAACTAGAGGAAGAAGGAGGAGATCGAAGGAGGGGAGCCATCGGCCGACACTTTTGGACTCGGAAGCTGAGAAGAATGGTGGGTTCAGGTGGTGACGTATGACGCCGGGTGACGATTGTCCAGGTTAGGGTTTTAATTAAGGTCTCAGTTAAGGGCACAATTAGAGTTGGAGATGGTTGTTTTGGTTCCGGTCTGGAGAGGTGACGAGGGATTATTGTTGATGGTGACGAGGGATTATTGTTGATGGTGGTTGTGGTTCAGATGGCGGCGGTGGCGGTGGTTGATGGTGACGAGGGATTATTGTTGATGGTGGTTGTGGTTCAGTTGGCGGTGGCTACAGAGGATGGTTGGTTGTTGACACAAGGTTCGGGTCAAGAGTCGGGTCAAGGAGACGGGGGTCACGAGGTCGGGTCAACAGAGGAGGAGGATGAGGGAGGGTGGTGGTGGTGGTGTTTGTGGTGGTGGTGGTGGGTGTCGTCGGAGATGGTGGTGGTGGACGGTGGTGGCAGGTGGTTGTTGTGGTGAAGATGATGAAGATGTATGGGTATATATATATATATATATATATATAAATTCTTTTTTATTATTATTTAAAGATTTTTTTAAATAATTAATAGATTTTTTTTAATTGAAAAACAAGTGGGACCCACGTTTTTTTGCCAACTGGACAGATTTTGCCACGTAGGACTGCCACGTGGGATGCCCACGTGGCATTTAACAGAAAAAGTTAACCTCAGTTAGTCTGGGACCAACCAAGTTAAATAGTTGACAAGTTGGGACTGCTGTGGTACAAGTTGCAAGTTGGGAGTGCTGTCTTCCAACCCCCCCCCCCCCAAAGTTGGGATTATTAGATTCCATTTCCCCTATTTTTTTTACTACTTTTGAACACCAGATAATATGCAAATAAGTGAATAACATCACGATGAAGTTACTCTTTACCGTTATCTAATGTACAGTTATACATATTGTTGGATATAAAGTTTATTCCGATTATCAATTGTTTAAGACAATCGGGTATTAACAAGGATGATTTTGATGTCTTATATGTTACGTATAAAGTTAGAAAAAAAAAGCATGATAAAGGCGAAGCTAAGTGCCAAAGTGGAATCAATTAGTTAAAGTTGAACATTAATGCAGGATAGAGATACCTGCTCAAACACAAGTCTTGGAGGGCTTTTAGACCTTATATCATGCCAATAAATTCCTCGAAGAAAGGATGATTCTTTAGAGAATCGTAACCATCCGGGCCCGCCCCTGGTCTTGTCACTGGATAAAGATCCTGCATTATTATTATTGTCATTGACAATATTGGAAAACTTATCAATTTTAGCATCTTATGATTTATAAATGGATTGGTTGAATTGTGTTTTATCTTCAACAGATCACATGAAAATTTTACCTAAAAGGGGAGATGGGTCGAACGGGTAGGATCTTGCCTAAGTCTATTCTTAATGTTTAAACCTTCTAAATCAGTTTATCCAAAGCTTTAGATTAAACTTGCAATAACACTGTTATTGTAATCAAAATGAGCGCACTAATTATTTATAAAAAGGATAAATGCAAGCCCAAAAGGATTAACTGGTAGATCTGGCCCAACTTGTTTCAAGTTTCAATTTGTACTACATATACACTTGTTCCAACCCAACCCAAACTTACTCAGCTAAATCAATCCTTTCCACATCTCAAAACAATAATATGCACTTTGGTGTCAATGTCACATGATGAGGAGAAAAGAAAAGAAATGGAAGTCATATATTCAAAGAACATAACTATAAGTAAAAAAATAAGTGTGTTTGTTTGCTTACCAATAAGTTATCGATCAAATATCTGACATCTTTAGATAAGTAATCCGGGAATCTTGCATCTCGCGCTAAAATTCATTGAAATAGGAATCACTTACTTGCATCTTTAAATGGAGAAGATTCTAACAACATCTTATACAAGGTGCAGCCAAGTGCTCAAAGATCATTCTGCTAATATATTTTTAAAAATAGCATAAAAGGGTCATTCCACAATACAATAACAATTAAAGCAATAGTTACAAGGTGAAGAAATTAATGAAGAGAATAATACTCACCCGATAGTTGCAGGTGAAGAAGTGAATACCTCTGGAGGGACATATGCAGCCGTCCCCACAAACATGCAGGCCTTCTCATCTAAAGAAGAAGAAGAAGAAGAAGAAGAATGCACGCTTAAATTCAAGCCTGTGGGGTCCTATAAACATAGAGACCCTAAAAGAGACAGAGAGGGGGGAGGGGGGGGGGGAGCACATGAGGTTGCATTTGGAAGAACTGTAATCTGGCCATCTAGCGATGAGCCATTCAGTCAATCTAGTAAATTAGTTAACTTTCCTATTCCTGTTGTTATGACCCGGTGACAAAAAAGAACCTAAAAAACACATGAAAACAAAAATATGTTATATTATCAACTGTTGTTCATATAATTTGCTTTCATTGTTTAAAACTTTATCTATATATACATATAATGTAATACAAACACACAAAATCATCATATTTATGATTAGAAAAAAGATAATTATGTGGGGTTTTCAAAATTGTTATCCTGCCTAGTAAAGTTTGGTCGGCATCTACTCAGTTTGTCACTGTAATGATACAACGCTAACACTCTATTGCTGATGTAACATGTCTAGAAAATAATAAAGAACCAAACCTTGTTTTACTAAAGAAGTCAAAGTCAAACTTACATATTCTAATTTAACAATTAATACGTAGAGGAAACTTCCCAGTGCTTCCTTTAGTTCTTTCCCTTTCGTTGCATCTTTGCTCTCCAGTAACATATATGTAAGGGAACACCCATAACCATACAATTAATATAAAGTGACTTGCATTATCTAAGGAACATTAATAGCAAATGAATTGCAATTACTCTTCCTTTCATATGACTTCATGTTTGTTTGTTTTTTATATTCTCGCTTCTCTACAGTCTTGTACATGCAGTTTTTTGAAGCATCTAAAAGGACATGGTTGATTATTCTTCTTCTTCTTATTAACACGCAACCTGCAACCTATCTACCATCATTCACTACAAAGACTAAACCTTCCAAAGGGGAAAAATAGAAGACACATAAACAATTATCTCTGCATCGATATTACCAAAATTATTTTCTGCATGTTGCCACTATTTTTAATGGTTTGCATTTTTCAAGTGGATGGTTTCAACCAACCAAAAAAACTATAGTAGCAAAGTCAGTTTGTTAGTCAACCAAAACAGGAACCAAATTACCAAAACAATATACGGACCGTAAATATCATAACCTTAACGCATGTAATAAGTATGTAATGTTATAAACATATTTATACTTTATCAAGACTTTACACATATAAGTCATATATGACTTACTAAAACTAACTGTTAAAATTATAAAAACCTTTTATCTTTTCATTCATTTTATTTCTTAATATATAGTATACTTTATCATTTTGCATAAGTCAATTGCAGGTGGGCTTGGATTGCTTGTGGGCTTCTTGGAAGATTGCTGAGTGGATTGAGCCCAATACAGGAGTTGTTGTCTCGGTCCAGTATGTTGCTGAATGTAGCTGAGCCCAAATCCTGATGGGAGCCCAGATGAGTGTTCGTGTGATTTAAGCCCAAACGTCAGAAGATCAGATGATTGTTGATGTGGCAATCCGTGTGAGAAAGCACACTTGGATTGCCACCGTTGGATTGTTAAATCTCTTTAATTCTCATCCGTTAGATTGTCTCGAAGATTGAAGAGGTCCAGCTGAGTTATAAATACATCTTTCTCTCTCTCCAGTCATTCATACGTTCACATTTTTCTCTTTCACTTTGTTTGTTCTCTGATTAGGGTTTTCTAGAGTTGTCATCAGATTCATCTTGAATCTGTTGACGTTGATTCTGATCCTTGTTTGTATTATAGTTGATCTTTGTGATCACTATTAGTGTGATTCTGAGAGCATAAGTGAGGTAGAGTATTTGATACAGATTTGTAAAGGTTTCATATATTGGGTTGGGGTTTCTTTTAATAAAAGTTTATATGTTATTTGATTCCATGTTTATAACACTAACAATCATATCAGAACCTAAATAAAAAGTGAATTTGTATGTACTATTGTAACGACCCTGGCTGACGTGGCCGGGCCGTCGGGTCGGGTGATCGGAGCTACGCAGCGGAATTCGGATAATAACAGTCTTTAGTCTTTTTAGGATCCACGTCATCATATCTGTTGGGTTACCTGAACACATGTCAAAAATAGTTTCTGTCAACATAAAGTTGGTGAGGTCGTGTATTTTATAAAGTGAATGGCTAATTCGTTTATTGACAATTCTTTTATAAACTCTTTCATAAACATTCTTTTATAAACTCTTTTATAAACATTCTTTTATAAAGATTCTTTCATAAACATGCTTTACATTTATAATTCTGGAGGGGAATTCTATATAACCAACTCTATTATACATCCATTCAATCATAACCCAATTCTATTATGTGCCATTCCTAACAATGGTACCACTCTGATTGTGATTTCCCGTCGGGTTTATTACGGGATGGGTCCTATACCTTGGACAATGGTTCTTGCCCTCTAGTCGGTGCAAGAAAGGAAATGGCGGATACCGTCCAGTACTGTCCTCGTTGTTTCTATATATCCCCGTTTCTATTATATTTCTTTATAATTTCTATTAATAATCGTTTATTGTAAAGCAATTCTGGTTTTAATAAATGACATGTATTCCCCCAAAAACACTTAATAAAACAGTAAAAGTGGGGAGTTCACGATACTCACCGATTTGCATTATATCTTCATCAAATCTTCTTATTACAATTATATGTTCTATATATATGGATACGTTTTACGCGTAAGACTTGTTAGATTGTAATACTTAGGATATATATCATATATATAATTTATATATATATAGAATCTGATATATATTAGATAGTCCTAAACTCGGGGTTTGGTCTTCCTAGGCAAAAAGAAATAAAGCTGGCCATTACAGCTTGGCACGCGAACCTAAAAGAACTCTAGACACTTCTAAACCCGAGTTTATTATATCGTTTTATATATCGAATCTTGTATATATAAACATATATATTTTATATATGTTTATTATTCTCTTATTATTATTATCAAGTCCGTACGTTATTCGTATTATATATATAATTCTTATAATTATAATAATTCTCGTCTAGTCCTTGGAACCGTGTTTTACTCCGGTGTTGACCGAGTCACTGAGTCGACTTGGCAACGACTCTAATTCCTTGATACAGTTAACGGTACCTCGCAATCACGCAAAATCCTTATATTAGTTAATGGATTATTAGATTATAACCAATCAACTATTCGGATATAATAGTAACCGAATCTTACCGTTTTCGTTACGGAATATGACCGGAAGTTATATCGAACCGGGTATTGGACCCGTCTTCCATATTTGGTACCTATAACAACAATCACCAAGACCGGTTAATAATCAAGAGATTATACCCAATACTTCAATGATAATTGTACCAAATAACCTACAACTTATATATACGAACGGGAATATAACCGGACTATTTATAACTGACTAGAACCGGGCTCGATTCATACTCGGAACAATAATAAGACTATGGTTCGGTTGATGGTTACAAAAGGTTTACGACACAGAGGGTTGATTTATTGGTTTATCAAGAACAGATCATGACCCGGGTAACATTTACGACAACCCACGACAGTCACCATGACTCGGTGACTGTCCGGTCAACGCAACAGGGTCACAACACAAAGGTTTCAGCGGTGACAGTGGTTGCACGGACTCACGACAGTCACCAAGTAAACCGGTGACTGTCCGGTCAAGCTACAAGGACGTAACAGCGAGATGGTTGATAGTTATAGGGGTGACAGTGGGTTACAAAGATCCGGTTCATCCAACTTCGATAACCATATCAAATGGGTTTCTAATCAGATCAGAGGAAGGAAGGGATTGCTTACCGGAGAAGAAGAGTAGCGGCCGGAAAAGTGACCGGAGAAGGGAAAGAAGACGCGGCAGGGACCGGAGCAGCACGGAGGCGGCAACAGCCGCCATGGCTGTCCGATCAGCGGTGGTGCCCGGAAACAGAGGCGGCAGAAGCCAGCCATGGATTCCGGTCATGTTGGTGGTCCGGCGAGAAGTTCAGGCGGCCGGAGAGGAGGGGTCCGGTTGGGCTTCATCTCACATGTGTGTGTATATATATCTGTATATTGAGAGAGAGAGAGTAGCGAGAATGAGGCAGAGAGGGTGGTTTATATAGATAAATAAAATAAAGGGTATTTGGCTACAGGGATAATTACTGGTACTCGGGGTGTTTGGCAACGGGTATAGAAACGTTTGACGGCGTTTTAATTAGCAGGAAAAGAGCGTTTAACCGGGATAATAATAATCCAATAATTATTATTTTTATATCCGGTTGAAACGGTTAGCTGCGAGATTCGAACTTGACTATTTTATTCCATAAACGGGTGGTTGGGTCCGACCCGACCCGTTTAGGAGATCCGTAACACATCGGGGTGTTACAACTATTAAGACCCTTGATGTAATTCTTGTATAAGACAAACAAATAATCCACCAAATAAGACAAGCATTTCATTAGGGGTAAGTAATACTGAAATAATGAATCAATCAAGAGTCAAAAGATAATTGAATTAATACATCTTATACTGATTATAGCCTGTTGCAATTGGTAATTATTAGTATGCTACATTTGTATATGCACATGAGAACTAATCCTACAAATATAGCCTTTATTTTCAAAGCTCACTAAAAAAATTTATTTAAGTTAGAAGCATACGCTAATTAGAACCAAATTGACCAAACTAAAAAGTATAAGCTATTAGCATCAACAAAACACATTGACTTCAAATTAGAAAAAACGAATTTAGACGTCTTCCCCTTCCTTCCCCAAGAAATTAATAATTAAGAAAATCAATTTCTACAAAATCCATTTGCATAAATGCAAATAAGATAGAATCATCAATCAAGAACCGCAATCCGAATAAAACTTATCAATTGGAAGACAGAATTAAAGTTGTACGTACCAGAATTAGAGCAAATAATGTTGATTAATTTTAGGATTTACCTCCAAAAGACGATGTCAACACAAACAATAAACAATCACTAATCAAACAAAGCCACCACTCTACAAATACTATCAGTAATGGAAGCTTCCAATCGAACACTAATGATGGCAGTGAGGGTGGGTGTAACTGAATTGGCTTGTTATGTCATAATTTCAAAGCCAATATTATAATAACATAGCGATGCAATATCAGAGGGACTAACAAAAAACCCTACAATAAAAAAGAATTATGCAGAAATCATACCTTCTTCCTCTTCATCATTTGATGATAACTTAAAACCGACCATTCAGCGGTGAGAGCATTCGATTGTGGGAATTAAACCGTACACATCATTGTAAGAAGCTTAAATTACAAGCTTCAATCGAGCAGTTGAGTAGTCTGAGAATTAAAACAGGGAGTTGAAGGGGTGGATGAGTGACCATTGTGGGGGCATGATGGGAAATTAAGGGTAATATTGTAAAAGTGTTTTGATATTGTAAAGGAAAAGGTGGGTAAAATGTCTACATTGCCCTTTTAAGTGTCTTAATTGTCACAACTATTCCCATAATACCCTTAATTTTCTTGCTTAAATATGTTGTACATGTTGCTTCTTAAGTTGTATGGAAATGAAAATTACAATGGTGTACATCACTCCTCCTTAATAAGATAATATAGATTATATGTGCACACCATAAGTGGGGCGTGTCCGCACCAAACAAATGTGAAAACATAACCCGACCCCGAGTCTTTTGAAACTTCCCAATAATCGAGTTACCATCGTCACACTCCATAGTCCCAATCGAAACCCTAATAATAATAATAATAATAATCTTATCTGTTATTAGAGTTAAAAAAAAATGGCGACAATGCACCAAATTTCTCTAGCAAACAACCTTCAATGGCTTCTACTTAACCACACACCTCCAAAGAACACTATCTTCATATGTTCCACTTCATCACTACATAAAAAACCGAACAACAGATTATCATCAGTCAGTGCTAAGGCAACCCGTGTTACGTCGTCGTTTGATTACAACAACAAGGAGCAGTATGAGTACGAAAAGGGATTAATTGGAACCAATCAACAGTATCCTAGACCTGAAGAGATTGAATGGAAGAAGGAGCTGTGTAATTGTGTTGAGTTGATTGGAACAGTGGGTACTAGTGTTGAGTTTAAGCAGCTTGGCTCTGGAAAGGTTCTTGCTTGGTGTCGGCTTGCTGTTAGAAAATCGGCTACTGATACTACTTGGTATGTATGTTTACTGTGTGATTGGGTTATTCATTGTGTTTATTGTTGACGTAGTTATCAAAGGCGTTAGGTGCACTCAAGGCGCATAGGCCTCAAAAAATAGTATAGAAAGTTTTGAAATATTGATCTATTAGTGTATAGAAGTAGTGTTCCTTAGATAAAAGTAGAAATCTGGCTGAAATCTAGCCATAATTTAACGAATTTGGCTAGAAACTCTCCGGAATTTGGTTTTAAAAAGCGTGAAGCGCACAAAAGCGGTGGGCTTTTTGTACGCGAAGCGCAAGACAATTATATAATTTTTTCTATATATCCTATAGGTTTTTAGCATCCTTACCCCAAAATACAGATATAAATAAGGTTTATATATGATTTAACTTAAATGTATAACCTTTTTTACTATATGTATAACACTTTGAAGCACCAAAATACCCCCTATACGAAAAACACGCTTTTCTTGCGCTTTTTACCCCCTATACGAAAAGCGCACTTTTCTTGCGCTTTTCCTGCGCTTTTTGTACACTGCGCGCCTTGAGTAACATAAGGCGCATGCATCTGCATCTCAGGTCGCCTCGCGCTCAGGCGCGCTTTTTAAAACCTAGATCTAGCTTAAATCGGCGCCTAAAGTCCTAAACCATCACCCGGAGAATTAAAGTGCAATTTCCTCAACTCAAAGTGCAAATGCATCGCCTCGCCTAAAAAATGGGCCTCGGCGTAAAAAGGCGATGGCTTTTAATAACTATGATTGTTGATTGTGTGTGTGTGTTTTTTGTGAATTTTGTTGTTAGGCAGGGTTTGTTTAAAATTAGGGATTGAATAGGAGCGCCTTAGTTTTAAAATGCACGTGTCATGAGTGCATAATGCGCGGATACGGAAGATGAGAATGTGTTATGCTTTAGTGTTTAAAAGTTAAAAAGTTGTAATATTATTATGTATAAATAAATTTTTAGGATTTTTTTTTATAATGGATGCCTTGCATACACGATGCTGGGGTGCGCATTGGCATTTGGGATCATAACGCTATTGGATCACCACGTGCGTTTTAAAACCAAGAATAGGACTTAATTTTATGAAATATTGTTGGATGATTCTAGCAAATTGGTAACTCTAGAGATATAGCGGTTGGAATAGAGGCTTGGCTTTATAAAGTGTGGTTCTATGTGGTGTTTAGGTTCCAAGACAAGAGGTGAGAGCTTCACTCACACATATAACCAGAAGTCCAGACTCCAGAAGCTACACCTCTTTTATCTATTTTACATATTGGCCTTTTTTTATCAAGTAAACCTTTCATAATTTCTTTGTCCCTTTGGTTGGTTTTACGTATCTCCCTCCTAGTCCTACAGACCCTAATTTTGACCCAAACGTGCATGAGGTGCCGCTTCAAGGCACTGAGGCGTTTTCCAGATTGCGTGTTATTAAAACCTAAAACCTAATAACAGAGAATTCAAGAACATTGCCTACGGTCTACTAATCTTGCAACTGTAAAGGTGTCATTATATAAACTCTTACGGCTTTTTCAGGATCAGTTTGACATTTTGGGATGAGATGGCACATATTGCTTCTCAGCATGTGGAAAAAGGACAACAAATATATGTAACAGGTCGTCTTGTTTCTGATACGGTCGATAGTGATGATGGGAAGCAACAAACATACTATAAGGTTACCTTGCAGTTCCCTTACTTTCTGTTATTCTTGCTGAACTTTTATCTTTTATTTTTCATATAACTCTTAAATTTGACAGGTAGTTGTTCAAGAGCTAAAATTTGTTGAGCGAAGCCCGCCTCCAGCAGCATCTAATGATGGAGACTTCAACTACAATTACAATGCCAACTCGAGCTCTATGACAACAGGCAATTACTTTTATAAGTTTTACCCATCTCAAATAATTTTATTTATTAAATTTTTATAAAAGTTACCTTTGGTTAGAGGTGGCCGAATTGGTGGGTTGGTGAGTTTGATGTTCTGTCTTGAATTTGCATCGTGTGAGCATGCACAAAATTTTCAAATACTGCTTGATTATTTGTCAAATATGTAGAATGTTCTTTTATAATATGACCAAACACTAGAACCTTGTGTTACTAGATTAGGAATGGTGTAGAACCCCGAAACATTTTGGATGGGTATTCAGGTATAGGACTTGTTATGGGATTAGGACGGGTATGTTATTAGGTGATACCGTGATACACGCTTGATTAACGGTAACCGACCCCATACCCCTGATCTTTGTCGTATTAGCAAAACCCTCGGTTTTTCTAATCTTGTTTTTTCTGCAGGTAAAAAGCAAAAGAATTATGCAGCAAATGGTACAGGATCCGTAGAGGAGCTATGGCAAGCCTTTTTTGCTAATCCTGCTGATTGGTGGGATAATAGGAAGAACAAGGTAACAAATATGAGCCTCACTATCCATTTTTTGTTTATTGACACATTATATTGATCATAGGTGGCAGGAATGGCAGATTATATGGGTTTTGTAACGGGTCAACAGGATTCATTTCAAAACGGGTGATTTCTTAAGGCGGATCAAAATGGGTCGGGTTGCCAAGGCAACACCTTTTACACCTATTTTTTTTGTTGTGCATAAGTTGGATAACTGATTTATCAATTTGACCTATTAGGCTATTAAAATGTAAATTATAACCTAAGCTAACTGACCGATTTCTGGACAAATGGTTTGATATTGCTCCATCTAGTGACCCAATGATCAAATCAGTTACACAAGAACTTTTGCCTAGTAAAGATTATTGGTCAAAATTGGGCAGGCCAGGGTCAAATGGTTCTATAACCAGTAATTTATAGGTCGGGTTGATCCAAGCATTTAGGCCATGTGTATTGGAGGGGCTTTATGCATTAAAATATTAATAAAGTGAAATGTGGGGCTTTATATAAAAAAGTGTGTAGTGGTAGGGGCTTTATGGGTGTAGAAGTTGGTGGGTGTAGAAGTTGATTTTGAATGGGTAGGGGACAAAGGGCAGGACTTTATGCTGCTCACGCCCAATTTTTTTTTTTTTTTAATCATAGCGTCTCTGCCTCTCTGGGGCCGGTGTGGGGGGCTCTATAACGCCCCTCATCAAGCCCGCTACACATGCTCTTATGCATGGTTTAAAAAAACGAGCGAGCCGCTCGCCTCAAGGCGAATGATTGTACATACGCCTCTAAAGGCTGAGGCACTAAGAAATTGAAAATGAGCGCCTCAAGTGGTCTAGGGTGTTTTTGATGTGGTTTTTTTTTTTTTTTTTTTTGGGTGTTTTAAACTTTTTGGGTCAATTATTTTATTTCTGATGTGTGTTTTGTATGTTTTAGACTTTTCTAGGTCAAGTATTTTATCTCTTATTGACACATAATTTTTATATTTATTTTTTGACTGTGCCTCGAGCTTACGCCTCGGTTCGCCTCGAGGCTTAGGGAAAACGCCTTGAGACTCGTTTCTGTTCTTTTAAACTTTGCTCTTATGTTCAACAAATAAGAGTTGTTAACAATCTCTGTCAAATATGATAATCTAAAAAGTTACATTAATTTGATAATAATATGAAATTTCTTGAATTTAATGATATACCAAGTTTATAATCTTATGCATTCTACTATAATAAAGTTTACAATACAGTTTGGTTGAATTTTAAGCTAGTTTTATTAATGATCCGTAAGAACATAATATTAAATGCGTACCTTGATTAAAATGCTCTATATGAACCTGAAGCAAACCTGATTGCTGAATTTGTCCACAGAGAAGCCCGAATTACCCAGATTTCAAGCACAAAGACACGGGTGAAGCTTTATGGGTTGAAGGGAGGTTCAATCCATCTTGGGTTAAATCTCAATTATCGGTATTAGATTCAAGAATGGAATCTAATACCAACACGCGCTCTGATTCTATGTTTGGAGACCACTTGACACCTTATTAACTTCTCTCCAGACCAAGAAATGTCATTAAGTTTTGTTCATATGAATCTGTGATCATGTGTTAAACTGTTAATGTGTTCATGTTGGTTGGTTGTGGGACGATTTCAGTCCGCTCTCTCTATGTAGTGTTTTCGATAGTTCTTATATCAGGATTTATACAATATGGTGATGTTTAAAGTTCCCTTTGTCATGTGTATTCATTAGAAGGCGTAAATCGGTGGGCATGGCATGGTATGGTGCATTTTAACAATGATTGTTTTGCCACAATTAGTATAACACAATACCACACACGCTATGATATAGATTGCAATCCTACAATAAGACATACAAAATGGTTTTAAATAGGGGCGAAGGATATGCTACCCCTGGCCCCTTGTTTTATGGCGCAGTGGTATAAATTTACGATTTTCGTATGTAAATTGAGTTTGGGTTAAGTCCGGCCTTCGCCAATTTGCCACTACCGATCGAAAAAAATGAGTCCAGCCCACCCGATTCAAAAACCAAGCTTCAGAGAAGTTGAATAACCAAAGAAGCACTTCAATTCCATAAAAATAAACATGTGTATTAATATTTACTTCCATATAACATCAAAATTATATTTGAAAAAAAAAATTGTTACATTATCATTTGTACTTTGAATCAAAACACAAAACAAATATATATATGTATATATCCTCTAATTTCCCCTAACTTTCTTCCTAAATTTTCAAAAACCTTCAAACTCTCTTGTTTCTTGAATCTTAATTCAAATATCCACAACCCTCAATCTTTTGTATATATATTATATAACAATATTATTCATTTTTTTAATTTTTGTTTATACACAATCACCCAACCCTCTAGCTTCACAACTCTTCATAATTCTAAGTCTTTTGCAAGAACATATAAACATGTCCCATGGTACATCACCAACAAGCATCCAATCTCCATCTTTATCTTCATAAGTTGGAACATGTTGTGATCCATTGTACCCTTCTCTCTCAGAGTACAACCCTATAATGCACTTAAACATTACTTGCAAACCCTTCATTAGCTCTTCATACCCTTTGTACATTTTTAGGTCTAGTTTCCTCAAATATGGAGCTCCATCCATGCTTACTTTCACATACATCCCCGAACCCGTATCCGAATCCGTTTTCTTCACTTGAAGTATGTTTTTTCGGTATGATCTAACCGGTGGCCAACCGACAACTTGTTCCCTGAAAAATCATTACAATAATTCACGTAAGTTTCATTTCTACATGAGTGTCATAAAAATATTAGGGTTTGCATGAGGAGTTATAATAATTAGTGTTGGACTAAGAGGGTGTTTGGGATTGCGTTTTGAATCTGATTTTTAGATTATTGCGATTCGAAAACGCAGATAATCAGTTTTTAGTGTTTGGATTGCGTTTTGAAAACGCAGATAATCAGTTTTTAGGCTACCAAAACGCAATAATCTATAAGCAGCTCCACCCCTACTTTTTTAAAACGCATAATCTGTTTTGAATAATCAATCCCAAACACCCCCTAACACAAGACACATATTGGTCTGGTTGTGTGTAGTTGAACCGCTTTTATTTAAACTTGTTATCTACCGGTCGGACCAGGAACCGGACCTGATGGGTGATGGTTAATTGGACAAAAAATTTATTTTTTTATAAGCTATTTATTTACTACTTTAAACTCCATATTTTATCTATTTAAAGCTACATTATTTAATAATATTGCAAATTTAATAATAATAATAATAATAATAATAATAATAATAATAATAATAATAATAATAATAATAATAATAATGTTACATATATTATTTTAAAATAGTTATATATTTATATGTTTAAATCTTAAATGATTTATGGACATCCGGTTTTTTAACTAGTTCTACTAGTCCGACCAGTGAACCAGTAAGGCGACCAGTTTTACTGCCAGTCCAGTTATGAAAACATTGGTTATAACTTGTAACTTAACAACTTACTTTGTTGGTGGTGAAAATCTTGATTCTTGTTCATCAGTGCAAGTGCTTGATCCCATCTCTGATGAGCTTCTTTTATTGCCTGAAAGAGAGGTCTTAATGATCTCGAGCTTGTCATCGGATCCTGGCAAGCCTAATCTTAGCTCGGTTGCAAGATCAACATCATGAAAAAGATCCAAAGTGCTTTTCTTTAGGTCCATCTTTATATTATTATTATTATTATTATTATTGTATATGAGTTGGTTTCAGGCAAAGAGAAGTGTTTTTTTTGGGTGAGTTAATTTGTTGAAGTTGTGATATGAGAGAAGTGGTTTGTGAGTTGTGTGGTGAATGAGAATGAGGAGGAGTTTTATATGCAAATGTAAAGGGAGGGGACATGATTTTAGGTGAGTTATTCTCTTTGGTGCATGGGATTCATTGCAAGGATATTGAAGCAAACTTGCATGCTATCGCGCGTGTACCTTAAACAAAAAATAATATTGTAAAACATCTCTATGTATAAATTTAATTATATTAAAGTTTTAAAAAATTATGTTAAGGTTTAAATGTTTTGTACTGCTAGATATCAATGAAAGTTGTTTCGGTGATCCGCTGGTGATATCCGTTGGTGATTCATTAGTGATCAGCTTGTTGTTAATTAAACCGTAAGTGATGTAGATAGTTCGTCAATGGTCTGTTGATGACGTGCCTATCAATGGAGGCTCGCTTGTGGTTTTCCAAGGATCTTAACCAATGGATCTTACCATCCAGGGATTACCGATGGGTTTGTTCGTTGCTAAAACTATGGTTTATAGTACAGTGCTTTAGGTGAACGTTAACTAATGCACTTATCTTCACTCATCATTCTTTAGTTGCTTTTTTTTTTTTTTAAACTTTGTTTTGTTTATATACGTCTAGTATTCTATGGCATCTTTGTCCATGCTCGATATAAGATTCGCCTAGGGTGTTGTGATCACACCCCACTCTTATGGGCTCGTCATCCTCAACAATGTTTACATCATCATTGCTATTTTCCTAAGGTGTTGTTTCGAACACCCCCGAGGAAATATCCTCAATGGGGTTTTCTCAACCAAGTCGAATGACACATAAGTGGTTCAAATACAATTTGTAACATTCAGCCTCTCATACCATAATATTGTCTACTTTACCCATTAGGAGCTTATGGATTTATTTGCTTTACCTGTGTGTGTGTGGAGACTTCACAAAATGGAATTATCCCCACATCCATAACATTAACGACCCAAAGCGAGTCAACGAGCCATGAGATAACTCGATTTCTATCCAAACCGAGTTTCAGCTCCGATTTCAATTTGGTAAGAGTTTGCAAGCCGACCCAGATGGCTAGTTTAATTCTAAGCCCGAGCAAAAACGCTGTGTTCCCGAGTTTCATCTAACGAAGGAAAATAAAGGATGTTTGAAAAAAATTATGTTCCAGAGTTTTTTTTAAACAGAGAAAGAGAGGGTAATGAAAGAAAAATTTTGGTTCATTTCATTCATTTTTCATCCTTTCAAATCTGAGATGTATATTAAACATAAAATCCTTACTTTTGTCTTCATTTCCTTCAAACTTGAAAACACACTAGTTAATTAAATCTTTCATTTCCAATCTCTTTCTTTTCTCTCCTTAATTCTCTTTTTCTTTTTTCCATCATTTGTTAAACTTGGGAACACAGTGTACGGAAAAAAGGTGTTGAGCATGATCACTTCTATAATAACCGGAATTGTAGTTATGAATATTTGAACTCTCCAAAAACTAATACATAATCCACTTTATTTATTTATTTTTTATAAACATATGTACACAACTAAATAAAAGGAAAAGGTTTTTATTTAGCAAAAGGAAAAAGGTGTTGAGCATGAGGCGCGTGAAGATGGCGTAACAAATTTGCAAGCAAAAGGAGACATATTGTTTGATAATAGAGTTAGAGATGTCGGTGAAATGAGTGACAAGGTGATAATAAACAAGGGAACATAGAATGGACAAGGGTGCATGTAATACCATGGTCCTGCCCCTTGATAACGCCCATGATTTCATCACTTCTTCACAATATTAAATCTGGATCGTCGGATCAGACACCCTAAAAGAAGGGATGTTCGTACCATGTGATGTTGGCTTGGTTTTGGTCGAAGACGGTGGTGAGTGGTGACGCGCCCCATGTGTGAGCCACCCTTGTGTGGGACCCACACCTTAGGAATATTAAGTCTGGAATTAAATGTGTAGCGTGTTTATTAGTTTTATTCATACTCGTATGACTTATCAACTTAAAACTTATCTAAGGAAAATGACACCGCTATGTTGTTATCTATACTGGTCCTATAGGGTGATAGGATTTGTATAAAGATTTTTTTAGATAGAGTTTCAGTTTTTTGTTAGATTAATTCATTCATATAGTTAGACGACTAGTCTCATTACGAACTGTATGATTATCAACATATACGACGTGTATAAACTTATCAGCATACTAGTGTGACACTAATGACAACATATATGAGTCATACAGGTTACTAGTGGTGTTTGGTAGGTGTGTTTTACCACCATCTGCCACTTTTATTTATTAAGGGTTTTGGTAATGATACACCTACAAAATTAATTGCACACCCAGTTATATAGGGGCGTATGACACTATACGCCACATATAGCTTTTAGTCAATCATTAATTACAGTAAAAAATGAGTAAAAGCACTTCTATACGCCTTGTATGGCTTCATACGCAACGTATACGAAGTCATGTTTTCCCATGTCAGACAACTAATGATTGTGGCACAAAATACTATAAAGCAAAACCTATACGGGGTGTATGGCATCATATACGATGTATAGATGTAAGAGGGTGTGTAAATGCAAGTGGGGGTGTATCAATATGAGGACCTTTTCTTAATATCAAAAATGTAATTTGGATTTAGTTCAAAACATATGAAATTTGTTAATTTTTATTTAAAGAGTATATTATACAGATGGTCTGTGTAATAACTAATAAGTTAGAGTTTTTTTATTTATTTATTTTTTATTTTTTAAAGAGTATAATATCGGTCAACATTTAAAAATAATATTTTTTTTAACGGCCAATAAATCAAACCCGAACATTCTCGGGACACCCTTTCGACAAATTCAAGTATTTCGAGAGTACCCGAGTTGTCAAACACGAATTCTGGGAAAAACCCGGTAACCCACCCGCTCGTAGGCACGACGATGAAATTACCGGTAAAACCCGTTTGGCTCAAGAATCGAACCCAGGATCCCCGGGTTTTCTATCATTGCCCACCAATGTCTCTATCACTACACTGTAATGGTATTGACTCAGAAGAATCATTACGACTTCAATCATTGTGGGCGATGGGATAGTAAACGCTTGTGACCAAATGAGTCATTTCTTTTTCTTTTTCTTTTTTTGAATGGTTAATTTCTTCCCTATTTTTTATACTCTTTTTATTACACCTCTTATTTCATCCCCTTTTAAATACATCATTTTTTTTACCTCTTATGAGGCTTGAACTTCCAACATTCCATTTAAAAGTTAAAACCCCTATACCTTCACCACCACACACCATAAGATGTGGGGATAAATGAGTCATTTCTTAAAAGTAGATGCAAATGTGAAAATTTTGATTTATCATAGTGATCATCATTGTAATTTACTCGATAACAAATAAACATATGAAACAAATGTAGTAGATAATTAAATTCTAAACGTAAAAAATAAAAGTAAGAAAAATAAATAAACTATTAACATATCGTTGCTACACTGTTGGAACCATGGAAGACTTGTTCCACCTCTAATCAGTTGTGTATTAACATATCTTTAAGTGACTATATACAAGTATACAACTTTATATATAACTTGATTGACACCTCTAGGCTTTGTTCTTCCACCAATTCGAGATAAATTTAAAATCTCAATAACTTTCATTGGCGTATCCAGGACGGATTTTCAGAGGGGTTCCTTTCGTAGATTTTCACTGATTTTCACTAATTTTTCGAAATTTTCCACTAATTTTTTCATTTTTTTTCCAAACCGAGAGGGTTACTGAGAACCCCCTACAAGCCCTTAGATCCGCCCCTGACTTTCAAACTATGTACACTCTACGAATCAATATCTCATCCATTATAGTTATATTTTGAATACATCTTAACGTGTTATGAAACCTAAATGACTAAATCAACTAGAAGACGAACCAATAACCTATTAATTATACACACATGCATAGTTCTAGCTGCACACTGGACCTGGTGTGCAAACCAGAAATCCGCAAGTTGAACTTGCGGATTAATCTTCATCACTCCTACTCATCGTTCCTTTCCTTCCAAGTTATCAAGATCCATCCAACTTGAAGTTGCGGATTCCCCAACATCACAAATTCGAGGCTGATACACACCATTTGCAGAAAAATTTTGTACTGTTGCACTTTTTTTTTTGAACGGCCAATTGGAATCACTCACGGACAACTGGAGTATCATCGTGCCACCAGTGATACCACGCGATCATATTCCACCACCAAGTCACCAATTCAGGAGGAAACTCATAATTATGAGAAAACCCCATTTTGTGAGATTCGAACCCAGGACCTTATAGTCCCTAAGTCTTATCTCACCACCAAAATGCCGCTGAGCTATAATGCTTTTGCTGTTGCACTAGTTTGATAAAAAAATCCATAAATTTATGTGTTCAAATTTGATAACAAAAAATAAATGATCAACTTTTTTTTTATTAACATAATCTTCCCTTATGGGCCACTTAAGTACAAGTTAAAGTTGTAGTGCTTCCTATATTATAATCATCATATCAAATGTGTGCCCACACACAACCAACATATTAATCATCTTACTTTGAATTTGTCACTTATAATAATAATAATACTTGATAGACAAGTAATGTTGTAATTAGCTGGATCTATACTAATGGTTGAGTGGCAACACGTGCAAAGGATTTTAACTTAAATGAGTTTGGGCCCATATTTATTCACTCGTTCTCCTTTTGTCTCCTATGGCCCAGTTACATTGGGCCCAATACAGAGATGTCCTTTAATTATACCGTTCACCTTTGGATGTATATGTGTTAATGCATGTGGTACAAGCTGGTACAGCTATGATGGTTGGGCCAACCAAAATATATATATGGCTATTACTTAATGGGTGTCCACGTTAACATTACGTTCAAAACACGGGATAATGAATGTCTTTTAGTGATGCAAAGTGCATTAAATAATATTAATTATGGTTTTTTGCTAATTATGACTGTCAACAACAATGTTACAAACAAACATTATTAATAAATATTTAAGCTATATTATATCAAAAATTTGTACATAATAGACTTTTATGCTTTATAGTTTATACTTTATGCTCGTTTGTCCATATAATCTTTTGAGTAGGCCCAACTATAAGTTTTTTTCTTATCACATAGATATTTCATGATTAATATATTTATATTTTAGGAAAGCATTTTGTTTGATAATATATAGTTTGTTGGTAGTTATGTTATCTATATAAATTACATGAGAATATAATTAAACATTACATTATTGACTCTATATATTAACACTCTTAATTATTAATCATTAATATATAATATATTAAGAGTAAGATCGCCTGTTGATTCGATAACTCTTAATTTTTTTTTGAACGGCCAACGAATCAATTTCCGAGCACTCTCGGGCACCCTTTTGGCGAATCAGGTACTCGAGAGTACACGGGCCACCAATTGCCACCAATTCCCGGGAAAACCCGACCACTCACCGCCCGAAGGCACGACAGTGAAATAATCGGTAAAAACGGCCGGGATCAGGACTCGAACCCAAACCAATGGCCGGGTCATCCCTCATTTCCCCTCCACCAATGTCCTCCAAATGTAGCTAGTGGGAATTGAACTCAAGCCTCCCATAGAAAACTTTAGGCTCTCAACCAACTAGGCTACAAGTGTTGGACGATTCGATAACTCTTAATGATTCTTCTGTTCATGACTGAACAAAGGAGGTAAGCATTGATGCTTAGCCCCTTAGTTCTTTATAGTTTAAGTGCAATTATATATGATACAGACCAATTTTTTAAATACTTAGCCCCTGAGTTCTTTCCTAGTTTGAGTGCAATTAGGGTTTGTACCTGGGGATTATCTAGAGCGGCGAGATGAGAGCACGTAGGAAGAAGCAGGAACGTGGAAGAATATACGCCGTCTAGATTGCTACAGTAGCGGCCCTTACAGAGAATTTTGCTAATTGTATCTTTATATAATATGTCGTTGTAATAATATATTATGACATAACTATGATTGCAAAATTCCCTTGAATTTGTTATACACTAATGAAAAACTGTTTTATATTATATAAGGTTCTGAATTCGATATAATAATTTGCATAATATATTGCTTGGGGAACATGAGATTCCAAAACAATATAATATTAAAATATTAAAATTATAAATGGTTATCAAATCATATATTGCTTTGCAAATTGAATGGTGTCGTGTTTGATTTCATTTGATATTGTTAATCCTTGTGGTCGCTAGTCTTCCATACCAACATTATCCTACAAATCATACTTAGTTAGCATTTTGTGATACTTTACTTACTTTAAGCTAAGGTTTACAAAATTTAATAATACGATATCTCTAATAAAACAAAGAAATTTATAAGGGTTATTTCAAATACAATATTTTTAATTAATATGTTCATGTTATACATCACTATCATTACTCTAGCCCATCAATAAATGTTTTGATCCGGACAAAAAAAACATGTCATTTGTGTATGCTATAACTAGTGTCCAAATTTCCCGCGCTTCGCTGCAGGGACAACTGTTTCGTTAAAGGTTTGGTAGGCAATAGAGAAAACATTATGTAACTGTTGTTTGCACAAACGAATCTAAAAAAAACTTCTTTTACGTCAAAGTTACTTGCGTTTTTTCGCGAGACACGGTTAACACCTGTTTGTTGCCACGGGACACTGTTATCGAATAAATGCTTTATTGCTAATATAACTCCATTTTCAATGAGTTTTATATTGTTACGTTGAGAAAACTACAATCAATACGGTATCAGTACCGATATTAAGGCAGTATTGGTTCGGTTCCTCCCAATAAAGAAAAATATCACTATACTGGTACGGGACTGGTATTTGCTAATATAATTCTATTTCTAGTGGATTTTATACAGTCACGTTGAGAAACTATCAAAATGAATACGATATCGATACCAATATTAAAGTAGTACTGGGTCGTTTCTCCAAAATAAAAATAAAAGTATCACTATACCGGTATCGAAAGTAACGTTTTAATACGAGTACCGGGTACCAAATGCTCATCTCAAAAAAAAAAAAAAAAAAAAAAAAAAAAAAAAAAAAAAAAAAAAACGTAACAATTCTAAATTAAAAGGGGGTTTATACGTGTTAGCGATAGATTGTGGTGTTCAAGTAATTCTTTGATATACATATATAACGTAAAAAAGTAAAGTCAAAATGTTGGGGCACAAAAACAGAAACCAGAAGTCTCAGTGTCTAAAAGAAAACTCTCAAAACATACCTATTAATCTGTCTTTACTTTAATAGATAGATAAATTATACAACGAGTCAATTTAGGCCAACTCAAATTGAAAAACATGTAAAATGGTCACTTACATATAATGGTTAAAGTGGGTGAGCCACACCTATCCACCATTGTTCGGCATCACCACCTAGTAATAATGAATCGTCTCGGCCACCTAATAGCCAATGCCGACACCACCACCACAATAGTCGTTTCCTTCTCTGACACCATTACTGTCATTTCCTTATCTGACACCACTACTTGCAACACCGTCACCGCCACTGCCATCATCATTGTTGCCTCCTTCGCTAGGGTCTGCACCGTTATCGCTCATACATGTAGCCACTAGCCGTCATAAAATGTATATCGGGTGATATCATTTTGATACTTTTTAATAAAATTATTGATATCGAATTAAGTTAATTTTAATATGAATGGATGAATGGTCTGACCCAAATCAAAGTGATTTCTTTCAAACGGTTTGTTATGACCTAAGCTCGTATTCACTTCAACTTGTTTTGACTTAACATCCAACTAATTCGACACGAAAGTTTTATTAAGGCTTAGGTAATTTACATTTATCTCATGTAACATAAACAACTGATAATAACAAACATCTTTATTCTCACTTGATGTCTACCTGTAGTCCCATTCCTATCCTACATCTATATTTATATACATTTTACTTTATATTATGTCTACAAATTCACCACGTTATGTTTGATGTCAATTTCATCATATGTTACTCATGCCAAAACATCTTAATTTGACCCAAACCCCAACTTGAGAACAAAAATGGGTTTAGTTACTACTTCAAATACTAAGTTGATGTTGAACTCTCCTTTGACTTTAGTGTACACTTTCGATTAACAAACTTTAAATCTCACATAAGACCATACTTAGTGGGCTCGTGACCCACTACGTGAGTTGCTCAGTCACGAACAACACCACTCCCTAGCGTGATGGGGTGCATGAGGCGGTCCACCGTGACCCTGGTCATGTTCGAATGGTGGGTGTGGCATTAAATGCACAATTTTGTATATATAGTGAGAGGAGTGTGTATGGGTAGGTAATGATGCTAGCCATGTGACACTACTTTATTTATACCATGTGAGTGGGTAACATGACGTGACAACCACATAACCAAAACACAAAAAAAAAAGTCACATGCCTCGACTACTACAAATGGTATAATAATTTCACCCTTTTGACATTTGTGCTTATCGTTTAACAAATAATCATTCTTGAATTTGGGGTGATACATGACACATGACAATGGCTTTATCAACTCGCTTTATCAAAGGGTTATGATGGACCGAAGGAACTCAACTCAAGTCGTAACATCATCAGATAACAAAGACAATAGCCTCTATATATTATCTTGGTATACGTCTTCAGCTATGTTGGAACTTTTGAAGCTTTGTATATAATGCGATTCGACCCATATTTTTAAGAGGGAAAACAAATTGCATAATTTCAGTGATATCAACTTAATGGCTAAGGACCATATATGAATCCTAATGAGTCAAAGACGGTTCAAGTGGACTTTCATCTAACTTTTTCCATACCCTACTTCACGAGTGGACTTTTATCGAGTACGCAATAGATAAACAAGTAAGGTTTGCTTTCATCTAACTTTTCCCAGACCTTACTTCACGAGTGGACTTTTATCGAGTACGTTTGTTTGTAACACAATAGATAACCTGGTTGAAAATTGTTCTGCTAAAAAAAAAGATTTAACAGTTTTCAAAATCATATTTGATATGCTAATAATTTTTATAGAATTAGTAAAAGGGAACATAGTGGGTCAAACAACGCCCCACTTACGGTGTGCGCATATAACGTATATATGTGTGGCCCTTGGGGGCAAAAGTAAAGTTGCACTAGTTTTAACGTTATTTTACCAATTTCGTGAAAATAACATTAAAAACGACAGACGGTTAATCATGCATCATGTGGTGGCGTGGATAGCCAAAAGACAAAGGGGTACATGCACCGATCGGGTTTGTCCCGATTGCTAAGTGTTTTGTGGCTTATGTCCAAGACTTGATACCAAACCACATCGGGTCGGGGGTCTCACTAGAAGCAGCCTCTCTATTCTTAGGGGTAGAGGTAAGACTGTCTACATCTTACCCTCCTCAGACCTTACCTTAGCTTTGCTATAGGTGGGATTAACTGAGTATGATGATGATGATGATGATGAAGTGGGTCAAACCCAACCCGTTTTGACCTACATAAAAGTTTTATCATTTGACACGAACTGGTCTAGCCCAACAAGGTTTGAGCACCACTACAGCAGCAGCAACAAGCATACCCAGTGGATCCCAAAACAGCAAAGATATTTCTAGGGTCTCGGAAGGGTGGGATGTAAGCAAACCTTACCTCCATTTTTGAGCAGAGAGAGAGAGAGAGACCGCTTCCATAAAGACCCCGAATATAAATAGATAACAGAGAAAAAAAACAAAACTACATAAACAAAGGGAAGACGATAGAGTATAACATTATGCACAACATATATACCCTCCCACCCCAATAAAACTGAATATTTTTTAACAAAAAACATTCAATCTCTTATTCATCGTTTCAAAAATTTTACAATCAACTTTAACACACACCCACACACACACATGGGCATGTTCAGTACAGAACCGCGCATCACAAAAAAAAGTGAGTTTTACCTTCAAAGAGAAACGGATTTGATTATCAAATCTGCATTTTTCTTAGACTTGAAAACAAGTTCTGCATTTGGTCTGTCATTGTACTCGATCTGCATGTAAATTTGTGTCAAGTAAATGAGAATATAAGAGCATCATCTAATAAAGATGATGCTAAGTTTTAACAGGTAAGACGGTAAGTTTTAATGGGTCGGGACAATGCTAGAAACACTTATCGTCCAACTTTCTTTTTTCTATAAAATATTAGCTTAAAAACGTCCAACCGCTTCATTTCAAGTTTCAAGTTTCAACCGGTTCAATCTGCTCAACCAGTTTAAACCGTTTCTTTTTTGGTAATTTTTTTTTTATTTTACGGTTGATCATCTTATAGATGAAATGCAGCCGCCTACGGTTAGTAGCTTACCCGCTGTTTGGCGATTTCTGGGGTGCTACCCACACCTAACAGAAAGATGAAAATAGTACACATGTATTAAAACCAGAACAATCTTTCATATGCATATGCATGTGGATCATGAAAAAAAAAGATGATTACCAGTTGATATATGTCTCTCCAAAAGCCGTTCCATTGCGATGTCAATGTCAACATCAACAAACCTTCAAGAAATTCGAAACCAGATTACCAAACTTCAAATAACTATTTATTTTAGTTTAATACATATTGAATATGACTATTTGAGTAAGCTCTGGTCAAATAAAATTAAAGCTTAAAACAAATCTAATTTTTCTGGAGAACATATAAAAGTATTTGGTTACAGAAACTACAAGCAAAATGAGTGCGTCGGGAGGGTAACTGGTAAAACGGGCAAACAAAGCAAGGGCCCAAATGGTTCGGGTCAGCCCACGCACACTTTAATCTTTTTTGCAAAAACTATATTGTTAAAATGGTAATCTATTTTTTGAACTAAAACAGTCACGGAAGTTTTACACGTTTATTCATTGTGAATACACTTTGGGTGACTTGAGTTTGACATGTTCAACCTGTTTACATTTTAGCTAAAATTTTAAAGTTCACCACTTCAACCAGTTGACATGTTAAAGACAGTATAATCCAACTTGACCCGTTAATTAGAGACGGGTCTAAATTGCCACTTCTACATAGATCATCCCGAACTAAAATTCTGCATGAAAATTAGCGATTATAAATATCAGACTTACCATTTTTCGTCTAGCATTGATGATATTTCTTTCCAACTACCTTCATCCAGAAGTAAATAATTTCCTTCCACTATAACAACTTTGTGCCTGCAAATAGAAGAGTATGAACAAAAAGATTGTAAAGAAAATCTTTAAGCAAACATATAATCTTCAACTGGTCTTTTAAGAAATTAGGTGATTATAATCCTGCAGAAATATAATACATACTTAACATTTATATAAATATCATCTTCAATTGGGTCTCCTACAGCGTGGTCAAATGATGGAGCATAAACCGACCCCTGAAATTGTAATTAATTATCAAATCCACTGTCAGCTAAGTAAAAAAAAAAAAAATACGTAAGTACATAATAGGCAGAAGTAGCAATTTGACCCGTTTACTTGGAAATGAGCAGACTTGGGTTGTGTTTTATCTTAAACGGGTAAAATGGGTTGAAAGTCGCCTAAGGTCTAGTTTAAATGAGTCAATATCATGAAAAAAAATTATAAGATACATATTATTATGGTATTTGTATTGTTCTTGTGATCATAACTAGCCCATAAACTATTTATAGAAATTTCCAATGTTGCAGAAGGCGCTAGGCGGGCGGTGAGGTCCAGCCTAGGGACTAGGCGGAATTAGGCGTTTTGGTATTTTTATATGTATTTTATATATATACACACAAATTTAGGTGTTTTTTTGAAAATATGTGTTAAGATATATACACATAATACTTAGATATATGTACATAATACTAAGAAATACTTAGAAATTTAAAAAAAAAAATTAAAACAACCACCGCCTAGGCCCGCCTAATGGCCAAAACGCCCAGATCTCTGCCTAGGGGCTTATTCCTTTATTAGTCACCGCCTAGCGCCTGCGCCTAGGCGCCCCGCCTAGGCCGATTTTTACAACACTGGAAATTTCAGAAAATGGGCAAGGTTTTTATCGGCCAATTCAATCTGACTTGATAAGCTCCAATCAAAATGACCCATCTTGATCACTTGACCTCTAAATTTAGCCAATGGGAATTAGTTAAAGTTAACATAACCAAGGCAGAATTATGAATTACCTGCTCCCTCAGGGTCTTTAAGCATTTCAAGAACAATTCAGGACTAAATGTCCATGGAGCTGAGTTTTCAAGATTAAAAAAAAAGTGGTAATTATCAAAGTTATTGAAGCATTTGGAAACAACTTATGTGATATAAATAAACAAGCTCACCTCCCCTTCTTGCATAGGCTTCTTTCGGATCCTGAAACGGGTTAACAGCAAAAGAATGAGAACTGACATGAAGTGCTGATTGCAAAAGGTACTAAGGGAGTGTTTGGATGTGCACGTTGAAATGATTGTCATTTCGATATATTCATAATCAAATAATCATTTGTAGCAAAAACAACTTTTGGGAGTTGGTTTTTGGATCTGCTTTTGCTATTTGAAGTTGTAATAATTAGATTAGATTATCAACTACCAAGTGTTAGGCAAATTCTGATTATTTAAGAAATTAATACATAAATGTCCAAAAAAAGAGTCTTGAGATTAAAAAAAAAAGGTGTTGTGAAATGGAAGAGTATTATTTCACCCTTTGGTAATCAATTTTGTTGCATCTAGAAAGAGACTGATCATTTGACCCCTAAATAATCAGATTGTTAGAAGCAGAATATGCCTATCCAAAGACTAAAACAAATTAAAACATATTGTGAATACAAGTCGGCAAGTCGCAAACTCACAATAATAAGATAACTACTTTCAAATGCAAATCCAAACATTCTCTAATCAGCATAGAATGGAAAAAGATTAAAAGATAAACCTCCATTGAATCAAGCTGGTGACGATAGAGATGGAAACCATCCATGGGAAGGACTACTGCAATTTCTGGGGTTGAACTTGAGAATCGAATCCAGATGCTTTTTGAGGCCATAATTTGTTTACACGCTTAGCAATCTCTAAAGCAATGGTGGTCTTTCCAGCTCCTGGAGGGCCTGCTAAGCCCACAATATGCCTGAATGAAAAAAATAAGAAAATTTCGAGATCCCATAACTCATTTGGTCGGTTGAGTAACATGTCAAAATGGGTACTTTTTGTACGAGCCAAAGCGGGTTGAGTTGAACCAAAAACACTTTTTTGACCAGAAGTTCAGAAATACTTTCTATAGCCAGTTTGGGTGTGAAGTATGATTACAAAACAATACCATTTCAACGAACAAAATGATTTAGGACTTAGGAAGTTTTGTAAACAATATTTACACTTTGGACAATTTTTATGTGCCCTTAAATAACTTAATTGTTCAATACCATAAGGCTTAAACTTACGTTAAACTGGTATTTGTTCCTGAAGCTGCAGTTGGCACCAAACGTTCCGCCAAAGTATCATATATTTCGTCCATAGACCTAGAGAAAGTGGAGAGTAACTTAAAAACTGAGTTAGAATGAAAACAAATCCATTTAAATTACATATTTACCCCCACAACGATACGACAGATACAACCATTAAAGAAATAACAGATGACATGAACCCCTAACATCTCAAGCATGAAGTCTTGTTATCTACATAAGGGCTAATTTCATCAAAAGGTCACAAAAATTTGTCTTAGTTATGTTTTGGGTAACCAACTTATTTTAGGTCAGAAAAAAAAAAGAAAAAAAAAAAAAAAACACTATCAAAGTTTCAAAACATTTGATTCAAGGTAATTACCTAAGATGCACCACTTCAGGGAAAAAATAGCCAACATGATATGGACACATCAACGGCCACGTCAGTGTTTTTTACTGGTTTCCAGGTCAGATTAAATTGACTTAAACCTTGTTACCCTAAATTGAGAATTTTAAAAATCTGATGATTTTTTTTTCTGGCCTACAAATTGTGGTCACATTATTATGCAACAAGCCTTTACATACCATAAGATAAGTACAAACATACGAAAACTGCCTATGCTGCTATGCTTCATCATAACCAGCCAACATTGAACCAAGTCCCATACTCACAGGCTGGACTATGAGCCGAAGCAGGCTGGACTGGGTTGGGGCAACCTACACACAGTCACACATGCCCATATCTTATATAACACTATTTAGGAGGTTATTGCATTGGGAATAGTCTTTGGCTGACTTCACTTTAGCCTGTTTGAGTGTTTGATCCATTTGACCCTTCCCTCTTTAGCTATATATTTAATTTGACCATTTTGAGATAAAGCAGTATCCAAATCGACCCAATTAATAAACGGTTTGAAATTGCCACCTCTAGTAGATAATAACAGGCATAATAGAGAAAAACACAAATAATCATATTGAAGTACTTTTAAAAATGACACACCGAGCCTCTAATATAGGAATGTCTTTCTTTTGGCTGCATGACACCTGAAGAAGAACCAGAAAATAAGACCAGCATAGTAGACAAACCAAAGACATTAAAAGGTAAGAAAACTCAGCGAACAAGTATAAGAAATAACGGTAGACCTGAACAGGGGATTTGTTATGCTTTAAGAATACACTTTTATTAAGTGAATGCTTATATCTGCTTTTATTAGAAAACATCAAAACAGAACCTTGAACTTGATAGCATTGAGAAGCACCAACTTTCTTGAGCAGCACCATATCTGTACATTCAGACATTCAGTATTGCAGAATATTAGTAATGTTGATTTAATTTGATGTTCATGGTTAGTTGAAGATGTGGAGGCCTATATAAGGGAGTGCATGTCTCATTAAGCATAAACCATCCAAGAATAGCATCAAACCATTAATATACGACCTTCGGGAATTGCATATGCTATACACCCTTCATTCAAGTAGAGAGTCCATGCTATAATTATTAACCTAATCTAAACAACTACATATACAACCTTCAAAATTTGCATATACCATACACACTCCATTTAAGTATAGAGTCCGTGCTATCATTATCAACCTACCCAATATAATTCCACCTATAGACAAGCTAATGATAGGGTCTAGGGAGTAGGGATGAGCTCGGGATGGTATTGGTACCGAACCGATACCGATACCGATCCCGACAATGCCGATACCGAAAAGTCCAAAAAACCAATACCGATACCGAACACATATAGTACGGTACGGTACCGGTATGGTATCGGTATTTTACCTTAAAATACCGATACCATACCGATACCGATAATACCGAAACCGAAAATCCATAAATATGGGTACCGATCCCGAAACCCCTCGGTTCGGTATCGGTTCGGTACGGTATCGGGAGCGGGACGGGATCGGTATTCAGCCTTGTATGCTCATCACTACTATGGAGTGTGAGATGCAGACAAGCTTTACCTCTATCCCAAAGGATAAAGAGGTTGCTTCCAGTGAGACCCCCAACTCCAAAACCATATACATACATAAGGGTAAAATAAAGCATACATAATTACATATGCACATAGCTATTAAAAAACAACAGAAAAACATAGTTTAATAAAAATACTCTTAGTAGGCTACCAAACAAATAAAACATATAAGAGCAATAACTTATAGATAACAATACATATAGACACACACGCAAGCGATAAGACGCATAGCCCACCTATCATCGTTAACCTAATCTAAACACATAGGGCCCAAATAAATAAGTGTTCCCAAATTCTTACCACAAATATGATCACTATGGTTTACAAAGCGCAAGGCACAACAAAGCGTCTCGGTACACACATCAAGTATATGAGGCGAGCATCTATGTATAACCTATTAAGATTTATCAACCTTCAAACAACTACACACGAAACAGTTCCATGTCTAACAGAACGACACACACACACACACACTCAAAAACGTCGATTCTTGTGTTCGAATGGAGAGAGGCAGCAATTCAATTCCTAAATCATTTATTACGTTTTATGATAAAACAGAACAGAGAATCATCTACAGAATCCTTAACAAAATGACCTAGAAATTAAAACAATCATAAATGTTATTATCGAATTGGAAGAATAACAATAGATGCATCATATTCCGATCAAATAAACCGCAAAATTTAATCAAATTCTCACATTATGTTTAAATCCAAACACACATATTATTATATAAATAGATTGAGAGAGAGAGAGAGAGACCTGATGAAGGACGTGAGCATCGGGTTGAGGTCGAGTAGAAGGAAGAAATCTCCATCGTCTCTCTGCAAAGGATTACAAAAAACTGCTGGGTTGGTTAAACATAATCTGAATTTCATTTTATTTTAACCGGTGGAAGGCCCCGCGCTTCATGGCTGGATTTTATCGGTATGGGCTCGGTTCGTTACAATTTTATGCTTTGAAAATAAGATGAGTTATAAGTTAGAAATTGTGACTTTTTTATTAAGGAGAAAAAAATGTAGAAAATGAGATAAGGAGACGGAGAGCCAAACATGGCTGATGTCCCACTCGATGTAACTATAAAAACGTATATTAGTACCGTTAACCAATGAAAACACAAATAAAAACGCATATTAGTACCCTGAATGATGTCCTTTGATATGTATAATAATTCGATTCTATTATGTTCGAGTTCACAAAATATTGTTTTAATTTTGTATGATGTTGGTAAATACTTATGGATGTAGGGGTGGAGATTTCTAACCGAATACGAATATACAAATAAAACAAGTACGGAATTATGAATTAGTGTTTAGTTTAATCGGGTTATAGTCAATTTCGTGTTGAAGCATGTACATCATTGACACGTTTAACCTATTAATTTTTTAAAACTATATATATAATAACAATTTAACAAAAAAGACATGCAAAAATCACCAAACTAACACATGATTGGTCAAGTCCACCAACCAAATTTTGACTTCAGATATTCAAGAATAAATACAGATTGAAAGACCTCTAAGAAAAATGCACGAGTCACCAGCCATATGGTATGGCTAGTCATATAAAGATGAACACGTATCATATTCTGAAGCATCCTTCTGTCCATGTTTATTCCCAAAAGTATTTAACTAGTAATAAAATGCTTATAAAATTAAAAATAATATGTAACTTTAGAATTTTAAAGTATTAATATACAAATGAATAAGAAATAAAAATTCAGATTAAATGGGTTGTATTTCGTGTCAACCCATAAATACACATTTCATGTTCGAGTTCAATTGTGTATCAGAATCTTCGCGTTCATGATCAGGTAAAATTACGGGTTCATGTCAGGTTTAACCCGCCTGCTAACAATTAACAAACACAATGCTTTTAGTTTAACAAAACATACTTTAGGATGCGCTTTTGATAATCAAACAAACCTAACATCAAACTTAACAATACGACATTCCCACTAGACCAAAAAATAAAAAACAATGGAATCAACATTCAGATTTCAGCCCAACATGCTACCGGCCCAAATTTTATAGAAACAAAACATTTGATTTGACTATAATGAAGAGATGAAATGCCACGTGGAGCATAACAAGTGGTGGAGCAAAGATGAGGTGCAATCCATGTAATCCAATTTTTGTGGTTCCATCGAATACAATTTTAATAAACCAATCAAAATATATAATTCAACTTTATATAAAAAAACAAACAAACTGAACCACTTAGCTTTGAAGTGCAGTCTCCGTTGTTGAACTCTTAATTAGCTCTTGCAAATTATCTGAAGAAGAAGATGGCATCCATCTCAGCTTCCATTTCCACCTCATCACCATCCTTTTCCTTGGTCCAAAAGCCCACCACCACCCATGGTTCCCCAGTTCTCGGTATGAAATTATATATATAATGATATATGTATATGTATGTATATATAAACATTCATTTCACGACCAATAATATGTTGAGAACTACAAAAACAACAAGGTGATGCATTTGTAACTTTGTTTTAGTTGTAATACATAAGGCGGTTATATAACTATGTACCTTGATATCTTATTAAATCATAAAAAGAATCTATGTACTAAATAGGATCATAATATTATATAGCTAAGAAAAATGCATATGCGGTTTTTGCAATTTTTAACATCATCATACTCAGTTAATCCCATCAATAGCAAAAGTTAAGATAGGGTCTGAGGAGGGTATGATGCATTATTTATGCATATAACAAAAGTTATTATGCGGTTTTTGCAATTCTTAACATACATATAACAAAAGTTATTAATATGTATATAGACATTCTTTTAAGACTTAGTAATATGTTGAAAATTGCAAGATAGATGATGCTCTTATAACTTTTCTTTAAATTGTGACACCGAAGGTGGTTATATAAGTGTCTATCTCACTATTTCATTAAACTATTAAGAAGTACTTTATGTGATTCTTGTAGTTCGCAACATATAACAAAATGTTGTTAATGGTGATTAGGGTTGCCATCAATGAGAAATATGGGGAAAGTGAGATGTTCAATGGAAGGTAAGCCCGTGGTCACATCGGACGATAGTGCATCAAAGTTAAGAGTGGGTGCATCGTCATTGATGGCTGCCGCGGTGGCTGCAACCATGTCTAGCCCAGCGGCCATGGCTCTAGTGGACGAGCGAATGAGCACCGAAGGGACCGGGCTTCCGTTTGGGCTAAGCAACAACCTTCTCGGGTGGATCCTTTTTGGTGTGTTTGGTTTGATTTGGACACTTTACTTTGTCTACACCGGAAGCCTTGATGAGGATGAGGAATCAGGTTTATCCCTTTAAATATTTTTACTTAAAATGACAATTTGCCAATTGTGATGGACTTATGTGTAATATTGTTCATGTATCGTTTGTACTTTGATTGTGGAGTATTTGTGTTTATGAGAATTGCACTTTTGTCCTTCCAGATTTTAATATGAACACATACTTCATCAGCTTGGTTTGATTATTTCATTAGACATGATGTGACTAGGGATTTCTTAGGAATGTGATATACAGCTATAAACATGTAAGTAGCTAGCTAGTCACACATATAGCTAGGAGTCACTAGCTAACATAGTTGTATGTCCATCTTAATCTCACTATTTCACCAAACGTTTACTTTCTCTTTTTGAACGGCTAGTATAGCTGGCTTCGAAGATAATAGCTACTATTCCTTCAGGACAAACGGTGGCTCTTAAACCTGCCCAAGTTTGAATCCTTCCTAGTGGTGCCTACTCCTACTATGTACATTTTCTTGCACTTAGTAAGGATCAAACTTAGGACATCCCCAGGAGGAAACCCTTATGGAAAAACTCACTGACCACCCAACCAAAGTGGTTTACTTAAGTTATGTAGTGAATCACCTTTTTTGCGTATAAATACTCAGGTCTTGTTAATGCTTTCGTAAAGGCATATTCTATGCGACCAGCGCTTTAGTGTTGTGTATCACCCTTGTGATCACATAGGATTCCTTATGACAAACATTTATTTGATATTGATATGTGAATTGGTTTAAAGTGGTGGAGCTTGATTCAATACGCATAAATTTACATTACTGAGCAACAAACATGGGTGCACTCCCGACCCCAACAAAGCTACGTCCATGTTTGAAGTTCAATTCAAAAATATATCTATTCAAAACTTGTATATAGAGATCGATCTTGATACATCTAGGTGGTTTTTTTAGAGAGTTCACTTATATGATATCTTACATGGAAGAGATTGTTGTATTATCAAATGTTTTCAAATCATCGGATCAATTGTTGTTCATGGTTGGTTTTAGCGTTTGGATTAACCATTCATGTTAGTCGTAGTAAGTCTCAGTTTATGCACCATCTTCCCTTCAATAGGCGTGTTGCGCTTGTAAATGGTAAAGGGATCGCTGGTGAGGGTGAGATAGAACTCATTTGTTTACTTTAGAAGTCTCGATATCTATAGTATTCATCAGCAAATTCGTTGAATATGAATACGATTCGGAAGCACACTACTTACAACACAAAGTGCACTAGTAGGTTATAGTTTCGTGTGGTTGGGGACTTGTTAAGAGAGTTGTGCCATGTTAAACTCTTTAGTGACTTATCATATCAATTGAGGCCACATCAAATTAATGAGATTAATTATCAATACACATAATTATTATGATGATTGTCTATTAAAGTATTAATATTGCATCATACTGTATAAATTGGTCACTAAACTAATTAGATCTAAACACTACTTACAAACATTATTACCCTATAAAAACTGTATCGTAACACATGGAGTATTTGAATACCAAACTGCTCATGTGCACTGTCTTTTTATATCATGCTCTCACCTTTTGATAAGTTGATAGTGTCACTTGACACCACTTTGCTAAATACCTTTGCATTGTTATGATCATTGTCATATATAGATACAACTAATGCATAACGAGATCTCTCAAACAACCACACTCACAGTTGCAATGCATTTCCATTTCATTATAAACATGCATTTGATTTATGTTAAGACAATGAAAAGGTTGTACAAGAGCATATTATTGTGTTCACTAAGATTTTTTGTTAGTGTTTCATGGAATATAGAGGGACAGACAAGTTAAAGTGGTTACCCAACAATGTTGTCATGTAACACCACATAGTCTATTGCTAACATGGTTATCTATATAACTTTATTAAGCATTTTAGATGTATCATTTGATAATTTTATCTAAATTTTAAGATGGGAGATTAAGGGTTCATGATCAAATTTTTATTCAAAATCAAGTTTGTCCCCTTCGTTCTCCATCGTTTTTAATTTAACATATAGAAACACACACATTCGAGTGATCCTCCATTCCAGCCGTTCCAGAGCTAATACAGGGCGATTTTGGAGTTCTTTGAAGGTTCCAATCTAGATTTCAATGTAAGATCAATCCATGATGAAGACGGGTGATTCTACCATAGCCATGCTAGGCTAAACCGCTTGCCCGTTGTAACTTCCTCTAGGCAAGCGGTTCATGTTGGTTTTTGCACGTTTTCAATTTATTGCGCCATTGGATATTGTTTTGCTTGTAATGACAAACGTCTAATTTTATTGATGTATTAGTTAATTGAAACGATTTGATTTGTATTTTGAGTCATTTTTTTACAACTTGTTCGGTTGATGACAAAACCTAGTAGCGGGTTGGGTGACTAAAGAGAGTTGACTTGATTCTTTCAATTGGATATTTAATAGGGTTTGATGAAAAAAGTTGTCTTAATTGCTAATTACTGATTTCCTGAACTATGTCTATGTGGTTCCCAATCTATAAACTGAAAACTGTGTGAAACCTAGAAACTAGAGTTTGAGGTTGCTTCTTTACTGTTATTGTTTTCATTCAAATCAACCCAAAAACATAATCCTCATGGTTCAATAACTCTACTCCTAATACTGTAGTCAATGTAGCTATGGAGTTGTTTTTAATATAGTTTTTTATTAGCATTCGACATGTGATCAGTGGTGGCGACGGTCGGCGGTTGGTAGCGGGGGTGGCCAGAGGGTGGCGGCGGTGTTAGCGGTGGTCAACAACGGTGGGCGGTGGTGACGTCGGGGGGTGGTGGTGATGAAAAGTGACAAATGGAATTAAATGAAAAAAAAAATACAAAGGGGGTGGATGGAATGAATTTTCAGGCTTTTAGAAGGAATGGAATGGACAAGGTAATGGATGATTTAATTACCTTGACCAACCAAACACCTTTTCTACCATTCCATGGCAATATTTCATTCCATTACGCCTCTTATTCTGGCATACCAAACACTCCCTAAGTAATAGAATAAAAGCTTTACAAGTTTAGGGGGAGCAGTGGTGAAGCTTGACCCGAAGGTTCGGGGGGTCGGAAGTTACCGGGAGATCGGAATTCACTAGTTTCGGGGGGTCGAAACCCTATATTTCCAAAATTTTCTATACGAATACTATATAATCGGAACTTCTGCGCGAAAATTCGGGGGGTCGGCCGCCCCCTCCCGCCCCTACTAAGCATCGCCCCTGAGGGGGAGTATAACTATTAAAAAAGATGAGAAAAGGGGTACGTTTAGCAACCCATTTATTAATTTGTGCCTCATTTCAGTGGAATACATACTACTATATACCAAACGAGCTTGTAGTATACCCATTTCTAATCTTATGTGGTTATAATTTACCCATTGGGATGTCTATCACCGAATTTGATCTTAAACTCACCTAAAAAACCAACTTGAAATGTGAAATATATAACTACACCTCTAACAACCACGAGGTGAACCTTTAAGTAACGATAAGATTGTTGTACTACAACCTGGAAGTCATTGATTCGAGTTGTGGAAACAACCTCTTGTAGAAACGAAAGGTAAGGGTGTGTATATTATTAGTCCAAGTTGGCCCGACAACCCCCACTCCCATGGACCTTGAGCATGCGAGAGCATTGTGCATTGGGTTTACTCTTTTGTACTCCTAATAGTTCTATGGTGTTTAATAATTTAAAGTTTCTAATAACTTCGATATGCTATTTATTATATATTTAAGACTATATGATATAATAATTGTAAATTTTGTTTTAGTTCGGGTAAATGGCTTTTAGTGTTCGAGCAGTTAATCCATATTTCACCTAATATCATATCCGTCCTAAATCTGTGACATATTTTGAAACTAAATTCATATCCTAATACCATTCCTAAATGTTTTAGCTTTTGGATTTGCTGGTGAGGTTCGAGTTCGATCCCAAAAGATTTGTCAAAGTGTGTCGAGATTAAATCTAGAAAGACAAAAGTGCAATTCTGATAAACACAAATACTTTACAATCAAAACACAAAGGATACATGATTAATATTACACATAGTCCATCACAATTGGCAATTTGTCATTTTAGGTACAAAAGTTTAAAGGGATAACCCTGATTCCTCATCCTCATCAAGACTACCTGTGTAGACAAAGTAAAGTGTCCAAATCAATCCAAAGACACCAAAAAGAATCCACCCGAGAAGGTTGTTGCTTAGCCCAAATGGCAGCCCGGTCCCTTCGGTGCTCATTCGCTCGTCCACTAGAGCCATGGCCGCTGGGCTCGACATAGTTGCAGCCACCAAAGCCGCCATCAACGACGACGCACCCATCTTTAACTTTGATGCACTATCGTCTGACGTGACCGCGGGCTTACCTTCCATTGAACATCTCACTTTTCCCATCTTGCTCATTGATGGCAACCCTAATCAACATTAACAACTTTTGTTAATAGCTAAATCTATAGATTTTTTTTTTCGGTTTCTCTTATTTCACCTAACGTTTCTGTCTTTTTTATTAAATATATTTTATCTAAAAGTATTTTTTTAATTACTAAATCTTTGTTACTAACTATTTAATATACGAGTTTCTAACCTAGTAAATATATGTATATATGTAATAGCATTACGTAAATCATGTAAATGATTTACATATTCATGTCCGCCTTTTATATGTAATTATTGTAATTTAATATGTAATATTTAGTTTCCATGTATTCGACCATAGTATGTCTATATATTGTACATCTTGGTATAGAATAAAATAAAGCGATTGGTTTTACAATATGTATGTGTGTGCGTGTTTGTATATATTACTAACTACTAGATATATTATTTATTCAACTGGTTTCTAACCTAGTATATATGTGTGTATAGTGGCATTTATTTAAACCAAAAAATATTAAGAATCGTGAGAACCGTATAATACAATTGTCGTACCGAGAACCGGAGAGCCACGTGTAGTAGTCGTCGGCTTTTGGAGCAACGAGAAGGATGGTGATGAGGTAGAAAAGGAAACTGAGATGGATGCCATCTTCTTCTTTAGTTGATTTGCAAGAGCTTGAAGGTTCAACAAAGGAGATTGTAGTGCAAAGTTAAGGGGTTTAGTTTGTGTTTTTATATAAAGTTGAATTATTTTGATTGGTTTATTGAAATTATATTCGATGCAACCACATAAATTGGATTACAAGGATTGCACCTCATCTATACTCAACCACTGGTTTCACTCCACGTGTCATGTCATCTCTACATCATAGTGAAATGTTTGGATGTACAGGATCGGATATTCGAGTGTAAAGTGTCGAATCTTGACCCGAAATTTTGGGGGGGTCAGAAATCACTAGTTTCGGGGGTCGAAACCTTATATACTAAAAAATTTCTATACGAATACTATATACTCAGAACTTCTGAGCGAAAATTCGAGGGGGGGGGGGGACCCTTAAAAGAATCGCCCCTGCGAGTGTAGATATGTCCGTTAAAAGAAAAATATGTGCCATATGTCCGTTAAAAGAAAATCAAAGTGGGTTGTCCGAAAAATTTGACACGTATCCGTTAAGGAAGGAAGCGGTATTTCAAAAGGTGATGGAAACTAAAAAAAAAACATCTTTTGGAATCGACAATGTTGATTAAGCAACAACGAGAAAGTGTTGCTACATTGACAATGGATAAAGATTTTAAGACGTATACACGGCCACACGACAACCTAGATCATGTCGTGCAAAAAATCACGATAGCTTGCAAAACAAAAATTGCGGACAAATATAATTGACCAAAGGATCATTTAATGAATAGTTACTTTTTCATATATATAATTTTTCAGTTTATTTATTTTAATTTTCAAGTTTTTTTCATGTTATGTAATTAAAGATGTTTAATTTTAATGTAATGCAATTTTAATTACTTTAAATGTTTAATTTAGAGAGAGTGCCGCTAGTGATTTGATGGTTCTAATGTATTTTACCTTTTAATTTTTTTTAAATGCTTAGTTCAGTGGAAATCCTTGTACAATCCTAACTTAGTGGTCCAAAGTTCGAATCCCTACCCACACACCGGTGTCCTCCTTGCCTAAGCTCCAACCGTCATGGGGAATTTTTTTGTTGTGTGCATTGATCGAACCTGTGACCTACCTACAGGATGGGAACCCCTAAGGGAAAACCTACCCTATCTCAAACGAGCTGAGCTGAAGATAATTGACATTTTTACCTTTTTAAATGACGTGACACTCTATGAATAGTTGGACCCGAGGTAACTACCCAGGAGGCCAGGAGTACCCCTTTATCTAAGGTAAGATGAAGTGTATTAGGTATTGGGTTGGTTATATATACAAGTTATATTTGGGCCATATGTTATTAAATTATTTTATTGAGCCATTATAATTGTGGCTTGATTTAGTTAATGGATATGGTCTTCTGGGCTTTAGAGATTAATAAATTGGACTTAAAAATAGTCCATGGTGGATGTGATAAGCATCAGAATGTGATGATGATTGAATTGGAATTTAATTGATTAAATGTAACCAATATAACTCTACAACACTATCGGATCAAAAATAGGTTTTTGAGATGACCACCCAAAACTGTCGATTGATTGAATATACAAGAAAACATAATCGAAGTCTTCAGGCACGGGAAATCTATTCCCAATTCGAAAATCACAAATCTGAATTTTTTTAATCCGTTCAAACATTTGATAGTACCATCAAATAGTTTGTTCTGATAGTGAATACACGACTATTTGTTCAATCCAAGTAGCAAACAATTTCTTGTTTTCTAGTTTTATTTGAATACTTTTTATGTTCTTGTTCTTCGATTTAATAAACAAAGTCTAGGGTGTAGACCTCATTTAGTGACATAAACATTTTGTTTTACTCACTAAGATGATTGGAGATGAAATATGTAGTGACGAGTCTCACACAAACGTATCATAATGTGATGTAGATCATGATAGTGTAGGTCATACCAGTTACTGCATTGGGAAAGTAGGATTTACGATGAGAAAGGTACATAAAAATGGTTCTCGTCGTCTACTGTGGCGAGTAAGGATCTTTGGTGCTTGTGAGTGTTTTGCGACAATGTTGTTGCCAGATGTCGTATTATATGTAGTTTTTTCGAGACAACCATGGTGGTTTCATAGGTGCTTTAAAACCTAAAATTTGATTGGAATGATATAAAATTCCATTTCATGGTTTTTGAATACACGGTTCATGTTTGGTTGATAAGAAAATTAAGCAAATAAACTCTCAGTTGTGTGTATACGACCAAAAGGCTGCTACTAGTTATTTGTTGAATTGGGCATGTATGTGGTAGAATTTGTTATGGGCCACTTGATTGCAAATCGTACTTAAAGAACACTCATATTGAATATTTGTGTAGACCGTTAAGTGTTCAAGTATCTTTTCAAAACGTGACATACACTAAAAAATTGTCAATTTTAAGGATAAACTAGGTGTTTTCACTCTGTGCAATGCGGCAAGAGCTTGGTAGTTTTTTTATCAACAATTAAGGCACATGAAAAATCTTTTTTTTTTTTGTGTTACGAAGGCTCAGAATGTATGTAGTTTGCATATAAAATAGAATGATGCGATTTACAGTTACATGCAGGAAAGCTTCGGGTAGCACCTAACCTAAAACAATTAAAAATGTATCTCCAATGTTAACGTTTAACTTTAAACAATGTATAACTCTAATATTAATATCTAACATAAAACAACGTATAACTCCAATGCTAATATTTCTCCCAAATTATGTAATTTTTGAGAAACAATCCCGTTATTCGGGGAAATATACTTTCTCAAATTGGAGATTCTATTAAACATAAATTCATAGAATAAAAGTTCATATGATAACAAATTTAAGTATTTGTCACATGAATATGAGGTTATCATCATTAGCATCAAGTAAACAACAGGGACCAATTTCAGAGAGCATATTTCAAAGCCTCACAAAAATTAGGGTTTACACCCTTCATGATCTACCAATAATTCAAACCACAATAAAGACAAAATTCAAAGAAAAAAAAATTCAGATGAGGACGCCCATCGTCATCAATAAACCATGGATAAAAGCAACAACCAGCCATCAAAGTCAGTTACAGTCTCAACATAGGAAACCCTAGCCATCATCAACACCCAAAAGCGGAAAATGAAAACAACCACAACTAGCAACTGAAAACAAAGAATATGACTAGAGATATACATAATAGTAGCCATTACAATAGGCGTCATTGAATACAACCAATCTAGAGTTTTAAAGTTTGAACCCAGCGGAAGACATTAACAAAGTTGTACACAAATCCGTTTTTGTCTGCTAAGCTAATTGACAAAATATTTCAACCAAAAGGAATTGCGTGTGTTCGGTTCGGCTTGATTGCTAATCCTCCATCCGGGTACCCATCATACCTTCAACCTATCATACAAATAGCACACAAGATTAGTTAGAATAGAAACAAGCGTTAAAAACGACAAAGAGACCAATCCAGGGATGATCACAAGTGAACGACCGTTCATACTAGGCGAACGGTCATTCACCTTGACTGCTCACTACTTCATAATCTGAACCAAGGCTTAGTGAACAGTCGTTCGCCCAAGGCGAACGGTCGTTCAGTCCTTACAGAAACATTCGAGCTGATCCATTCAACAGTGAACGGTCGTTCACCTTGATGAAAGGCTGTTCAGGTCGTCTGATCATGGTTTTATGTATTTTAATCTCAACACATGGATCGCGCTCACAAGTCATGACTTTAGGACCAACTTGTGTACTTTCAAGTAGGCTATACAACTTTCAATTTTCAAGTTTACACTATATTAACAAGCTACACATGTATCTACATGATTCTAAGTCGTAGAACGACTTACCTAGCATGCTTCCAACCTTCGACTAAGGTTGTTTCTATCGAGTTGCATTCGAATACAAGCTTTCCATTTTGAAGCTATCGTGATAATGTTCAAACATGTACATCTACATCTAATAGTATATAATTTGATATTTAATGAGATTTAAGTCATCGAGTGACTTACCTTGAGCATGCTCCCTTTATTCTCAAAACTGTGGCTCTACATCCTCCCGAAGCCTCGTTTATTTACACCTATTGGTGAATATACACTTAGGTCGTTAGGAACCTTTTCTTAACATGATCACACAATCCTTGGTATCTTTCTTTCTTTAATCAAGTTTCTAGGCATGGTTATTTACAAGATTGACCATTAACTATATGATGAGATGTCTAGAATCTCACTTGGACATTTCATCGAACACATGGTAGGCATTATTTAACAAGTTATTTTCTAAACTCCATAGGCTTTATGAAGTTTACCACTTTCTATCATATTCATGAACATTGGGCACTTTCATTACCCAAACCCTAATCATACCATCCCATGGATTAAGACACACAATGATTTGCATTATTATATAGGTTTCATGAGTAAGGGCCAGAAACCCATTTTCCCCATTTCACCTTAAGAATCATCAACCCAATTATAGTTGAAATTATCACTTATATAACATTTTTGGCATAATTATGGTTCCCATCACTAGGGTAACCTTCTAACATTAAAATTAGACAATCATACATTTGACCTAACATTCACCTCAAGCTAGAACTAAGTGTGTTTATCAATTCTAACATAATTGAAAGGTACCTTGAGGCTAGTGTGGTCTTAGATGATGATGATCTTCCAATGCATGTGATTAATCTCTTGTATTTGGCCTGATATGATCTAGTGTGTGAGGATGGAGCTTGTGTGTGTGTGTGTGTGTTTGGGTGGGAATCGATCTCGAGGGAGGTGGAGATGATTTCTCATTGTTATTATTTATTAATCCATAATAAATAACTTTGGCTCTTGAACACTTATAGTCCCTCAAGTTTCACACAAGTTGATTTGGTTAAACCCACCAATAAAAAAAAATTCTTATGATGGGTTTTAGCCTTGTTTAGCTAACAAGGTTTATAGAGTTGTTTCCCTATAAGGTGTTTGGTTAATAAACCGATTATTGTGCGATTAACAATGACATCAAACTTATGAAATTTTGGGTGTTACATTTTATCCTTTATGTTTACCTCAAATTGCGTTGTGTGTCCTTTATCTTCAAAAATTACTCCGTGTGTGTCTTTTATTTGAAACTTTTGCACACCACAAGTCCTTTACACTAACCCCATCCAATATCTTGGTTATCTTCTCTAACCCCATCTAATATCTTGGGTATCTTTAATTATATATTATTCATTTAATGGTTCTAATAATTATTTAAAATACATTTACAACTTCGAAAATTCTATAAATAATTTAAGTGAAACCAACATGTATATAGTAAATGTACAAATGTTGTGGCATGCTTATTTTTATCTACGATTCGATAAAAAGTTTTATAGGAACATCTCAAATATAATTACTTTTTTTTTCTTTATCGTGAATAACCGAACCAATACCGCCATAACACTAGTACCACTACCATATTCATTTTAATGGTTTTCTCAAAGTGGCGGTATAAAATTCGTTGAAAACAATGTTGTATTCGCAATAGAATATTTATTTTGCAACGTTAGCTACAATGAGTACCAGTATGCTAAACGAACCGATACCGACCGAAAATCCGTTATGAAACCATAATGATACCGGCCGAATTACCGCCCCATTGCACATGGAAATGCGGAATGCCTGCCACAAATCACAGGCTTACTAACACTCTAGTTATAAAATTGAGTCTTTTACAAAAAGAAAAAAATATATTCATTAAAATTGAAAAAAAAAAAAAGAAGTCAAATCATCAAGTTAGAAGCCGGAAATGACCTGAATCGAGCTCGGTTTCTATATCGACTAAAAATACAAAGTCGAGTTGGCTCGACTCATATTGTTATTAGCTTGAATACGAGTAGGTATTGATATGCTCGGCTCGTTAAATACCCCTAATTAGAGCAAGCAAGGATTTCAGTTTAGAAAAATAAACAAATCATGCGATCTGGAATTGGTGAACTAAATCCGACAATATTCAATTTATCCTAAATTTTGAACGTGTTTAATGTTTTGTACATATGAAACCTGTCCCTAGGAACATGTTAACATCACAAGTGGGTTAGCTAATTATAAAAAAGGGCCTGCATTCAAGGACCACATATTACGACGTCGTTTATAATTAAGGTTAGAAAGGTCCTTAGTAATATGGACAATAACGTTGGAATCTCAAAACACTTACTGACTCACATGCTAACTTTTAACTAGTCAATTAATAATAATTTCAAGATGTTAGAAGAACATATACACCGAATCTAGAAAGTCTATTTCAGCGATTTTGATAAGATGGAGATAATAATTGTATAAAGCATGTATCATTAATAAAAATATTGTGTGTAACTTGTGGTGTACCGTGTATGAAATCTTTTTTTTTTTTTTTTAACAACAAACAACTTTATTAAAAGCTAGCAAGACACTAGCACCAAAAATCCGAGAATACAAAACAAACCGAAAACAAAACCAACCACACAAAAAAAAAAGGAAAACAAAGCCCAAAAGAGGAATAATCAACACCCGAACTTAACCCATTTTACCGTGTATGCAGTGGCGGGCCGCCCCCTCCCCCCCTAAATTTTCGCGCAGAAGTTTCGATTATATAGTATTCTTATAGAAAATTTTGGAAATATAGGGTTTCGACCCCCCGAAACTGGCTTTTGACCCCCCAAAACTAGTGACTTCTGACCCCCCGAACATTCGGGTCAAGCTTCGCCACTGCGTGTATGAAATCTATTTTAGCGATTTTGATAAGGGTACCGCCCTTTCCAAAGCCATTTATGTATTGGCAAGTGACCGTTTTAGTAAAATCATAAAAAACATGAAAGTACACTTTGACATGACACTTAGACAAAAAAAAAAAACAACTGTTTTTTTGAGTGTATGCAAAAACCACATATTCAAGATTATCTCCTTGCTATCCCTCTAGATGGGCTAGGTGGTAGGCCAACATATGTTGCTACGGGAGTATTGTACCATCCTTACATATCGTCTCAGGATTCCCTTATACTCGGTTGATGAGACATATCTTGTTTATAGCAAGACATGTTTGATTCATTTGGAGAACATGCAGTATATTGTAGAGAGCTTTTGGGGTTTAAGTATCGACACAATTTGGTTGGAACGTTCTTTTTGAAATATTCGGGTGCACTAAAATTTTTGTTATGAAAGAATGAAGCACATGTGAATTTATTGACCGACCCGTTGGATGAAAGATTAATTGACATTTTGGTCTTTTGATGGGTGGGAAGGAAACACGTGTGCATGGATCTAATAGGGGCTTGCTCTCGTGTGGGCTTGGGGGGGGGGGGGGGGATGTGTTTTACAGTGGGTCAGACTGCTTTAAAAGTTGCCTCATGCAAAGTGATCAAACACGAGAAAGCGTGCCTCCAACCCCAACACGTGTTTATACCATTTCTATTTGACACTTTCGGTTTTCTTCGCCTCAGGCTGTGAAGCCATTCAATTGTGTCCAACATACCATGTATAGTAATGTTATGATGCGAAGATTTATCACTATAGTTTTAAAAGATTTAGTTTTGCTATTTAAAAAGGACCGGCGATGCAATTTGTTGTCAGTTTGCGTTTTATCTCAATATATTAATTTTCTATTTTGCAATCTAAATTGCTATAAACAAATGTTTATTAGTTAAAAAAATAAAATAAATAGTAGGACAAATAAATCAATATTTTTGATAAACATAAAAACTAGGGGTCATAATTATGTTGGATTGACATATTAGAAGATAGTTATTTTTACATAACGGTTGTCATCTCGTCTAGTATAATAGAACATGTGTGGTAAGGTTTTTGTGGAACGCCAAATACCACACCAATACCAGTGTGGACCTGATTAAGAAAACATAGTATGACCGGATATGAGGTGACGAGCTTGTCATGAAGCGAGTGTGACCTATTTTTTTTTTTTTTTTTTGGAAGGAGTGTGACCTACTTATCCCGTAAAAAAATAGGAAAGTCACACTTAAAAAAATATGCAAGAGGAAAGGAAAAGGAAATAATGGCTAGAATTGGACAATCTCATCCTTTTTCGGTTTTGGAAAAAAATAAGTAGTCAATTCAGCTTTTATTAAACTATCTGTTCTAAACCGAAGACTTTTTAAATGACATCTAAATTTAAAGGGGTAGTTACGTTAACCAAAATTTAATTAAGCTCGAACATCAACCTTTTGTTATATGAGTTAGATTTTTTTTAAATGTTAAACATTCATTTATAAAAGAACCACCCAGCAACGAACCCGGATAGAAAGCGAAGCCACCAAAACCCAAGTTACATCATGTACATAGGGTATTTATATCAATCCTTCCGGCTAAGGTCTTTATATATATTTCGCTCTATGTTTAAACCAGAAGAAAGTCTAAAACTTCACTTCTGCGACAATATATTCAACCTTCCACATATTTGTTGTTGAAAACTATCAATTTTATATGAGTTGGATATTTCAACTCAAAACGCAACCAACCAAAATAGAATATTCAGTCCAAAAGCTGCTAATTTTCTTATCGACCTTATGTCGTAATAAAAGAAATTTATATTTATATATAATTATATAGCATATTTAACTTCGTACGTTGTCAAATAACTGTTTTCCCAAGAATAATCTTTTTTTTTTTTCGAAAAGGAATTAAGCTTTACATGAAATGCACCATAAAATATGTATTTAATCATGTCTTTGTTTCATCATTATATCTTTTCCCTGTCGTCCTCGAGATAATATCATTTTCACACTTCCTTTATATAGTTATAATTTATAAAACTGTAAAACTTTATAGTCTTTTTAAATAAAAATTTCACTTTAGCATTTTATATAACACGACCTAGATTAATTCTTACGGTTACTATTATATATTTAAGTATTTATTTGATCTTATATATAACTTGTTAATAAAGATTTTTTTTGCTTTTGTAGGACAACTATAGTTAATCGAATCGAGTAAGTAGTTACACATAAACACTTATATAGATCCAACAATCGATAGATATATAGATAGAACAAAGAAACAATGATACCGATTATGATCATCCAAATAAAAATTACAAGATTCTGGCGGGTCTATGTCTTGATAATATAGAAGATGTTTATTTGCGCCAACAACAAAAGTCCTCGAACCTTATACCATCATGGGTACTATGCGAGGACAAGCTTTAGAAACCGTACCTGAAAATATTGAAAGCTTAACTAGCACCAAAAGCAAGTATATATAACATGTGTCGTAACGAATTAGGGTATGAATTTATGAAACAAGTGATGGTTGATCTAAAAGGAGTAGTAGATCTGCTTGTGAAACAATGGGTTCAACCACTAGTATATCCAATGATAAGACAAATTATATTATGGACATGGAGAAACTGAAACGAAACTGCATTGTCTTCGCTTCGAGACAATACAGTTTCGTTTCAGGTTCTACATGTCCACAATATAATTGTTTTATCAATGGATATAGTGGTAGTTGAACCTATTGTTTCACATGCAGATCTACTACTCATTGATCAACCATCATTTGATTCATAGAATCATCTTCTATTCGCTTTTCACAAACATGTTGACCACAACCTGCTCAACCCTCAATAATCCATCACCATGTGCATCAAGAATATTAGATTTCAACTCCCTTTTAAAATTTTTGTACAAAGATCCTGCTACCATCTTTGGACCCAGAAAACTGCTTCGTTTCTTGGGAACTTTAGCGGTTTGTTTAGGGTCGGGTAGACTTTCAAATGTGTGTTATATATCGCGTGTATCTAATGTCACATTCTGACTAGACTTCTTTAACTATTTAAAAAAAAAAAAAAAATCTAGATAGATTTAGAAAACAAGAACAAATTGAGGATCGAATATATGTACTTTAGAGAGAAGATTGAGGGGTTTGATTCTAAATGCATACACATGCATATCTTTTTATAGATCCAATAGCTCAAGAACCCTAATAACTTGCATTAGGAAAGTTCAAGGAACATGCTAATAAGTATAAAAGTTAGCATATAACACACTACATACTTTGTAAAATATATTATTATATTATATTAGATGCTTTAATTTGGAAAAAACCACGAACTTGCTTATATATCCATCAATCCATCATGGCATCATCATATTTATGTATGTTGGTATGTACACATTAGCATATAATGACACAAATGATTGACCCAAAAAGATTTATTGGTCAGCTAAGTCAATATTATTTCAGTTTGATTGTTTGAATCTCCATGATACCGTAGATGACGAGCTGTTCAAAATTGGATAATCCAAAATTCGAATCCGAAAAATCCGAAAATCCGAATCCGAATTATCCGAAATTTTGGATAATCCGATTTTCGGATATCCGAAAATCGGATTATCCGAAATTTCGGATTCGGATTCGGATCCTGATTTTGAAAATTTTCGGATAATCGGATTATCCGAATCCGAATATTAAAAATATATATATAAAAATATGTAATATTATATACACTACATAACACAATACACAATCCTAAATTCTTAATCCTTCTAACTCTAAGTCCATACTCCTCTAATCCATAGTTGTTGCTCTCTCTTCTCTCCTCTATAACAGCCCCCGTCCACCTCGTATCCGACTTTCACAGCCCCCTTCCATCAAAATAATAAGTTTTTTTTATATATTTGTTGTTCAAATTTCGTTTATCTAACTTCAATTTTTGTTTTTTTAATAAGTTCATGTTTTAGGCATAAAGGAGAACGTTTTTTATAGTTTTTTTTTTTATTTTTTTTTATTATTTTTTTAATTTTTTTAAGTTTCGGATTATCCGTTGGATGATCCGAATCCGAATCCGAAATTTCGGATATCCGAATTTCGGATATCCGAAATTTCGGATTCGGATTCGGATCTCAATATTGACTATCCGAAATTCGGATATCCGAAATTCGGATTATCCGATTTTGAACACCCCTAGATGACACACCATAACACACATATATTGATGATGTATTTGTGACGAGTTTATAAAAGTATATGGATGTGTATTGTGTATATTATAGGTAATTACCAATTAGTGTTAGTATATGAATGTGTACAATGAAAGTATGTTTTGACTTGATGTTGTTGCAAGTTGTTTGGGGCTGGTGTTGGCTCTTGTACTTGTTTGGCTGGTAGCTGTTGTTATTGCTTTGAATAAAAGTTAATTTTTGGAAAAGAAAAATTGTAATGAATTTTGATGTAAGTTGCAAGTTTTAGAAATGAAATTCAACTATATATTAATAAAAATTATTATTATTATTATTATTATTATTATTATTATTATTAACGCCTTTATAATATTATCAAACTGAATATATTTTGTTGTTATTCGTTATAATATAAAACTTTGTTCAAGTTTACTATATTAAAAAAATATTATTTCAATTCGATGCACACAATTTTGTTTGTCATTTTTATAGTCCATAATATTTTAACAAAAATCACACATATTACAGCTCACAAACCACACATCCAAACACGAAATTAACGTATAAATCCCTCAATATACAAAATTATTAAGGTGAGAATAACAAGAACCTCATAATCCAATTGTATTTTTTTTTCAATTAAGTGTGATATATAATTGTGGCGTTTACATAACTTTTTTTTTTTTTTTTTTTTGAAAAGCAAACTTCATATAATTGTGGCGTTTACATAATTGTCACTTCACTTTCTTTCTAATTCCGGTAATCAATATCCACCAAGCACTATGCTAAACCATTATACATACGGTTTTTACAATTCTCTACTTAAACCTTCTTATATATTAGAGACGTCGTTTTGTGACATATACTCGATATAATTAGTGGCACAACTTTTTTCAAGTATTCGTAAAGTCCTTTTAACCTACTTAAACCTTCTTATGTATTAGTTATGTATTAGAGACGTCGTTTAATGCGTACCACTTGACGGTGGATGATCAGATCTATGAGAAGACTTATGAAGTCAACGCATGTATACGACATGATCAACAAAATCGTTTGCAAGTAGGAAACTGCTGGAACAATAAAAAGTCAAAACCCTACAAACGAAACTGGATCGAACCCAGTGAAATCAACATCTGAGTTATAATTGGACGATGTTGAATAATTAGTCAATACAAACAAAGAAAAAACTGACCTGCAAGCAAATTACATGTGTCGCATGATTAATACGTCTGATAAGGCAATTACCTGGAAGAAATTAATATTAAGACTAGGTTTTGTTTTACATCATTCGAGGATTGAATGATTGATAAAGCTTCTTGCATATATATCCCACCTAACCAACAATTTGTTTGTAACCTGCCATTGGGGTTGGTGGCCTAATGGTAGAAGTAAAGCTTCTAGTAACACCTAAATGAGAGGTCATGGGTTCAAGTCTTATAAGGAGTAGAAATTTGCCGTTAAAAAAAAAAAAAAACCAACAATTTGTTTTCATTGTAGACGGCGGCGGCTCCCATTACGAGGATTAATAATGCAAGGTTAATAATGCATACCATGAGTATTGAAATAAAAACAAAAAATGAAAAAAAAGCAAAATATATGAGATTTTTATAGAGGGTGTTTGGGATTGCGTTTTGAATCTGATTTTTAGATTATTGCGTTTGGAAACGCAGATAATCAGTTTTTAGTGTTTGGGATTGCGTTTTGAAAACGCGGATAATCAGTTTTTTAGGCTACCAAAACGCAATAATCAATAAGCAGCCCCACCTCTGCTTTTCCAAAACGCATAATCTGTTTTGAATAATCAATCCCAAACACCCCCTATATTCAGTTGAAATCAAAGAAAATCAATTATATTTTTACTTTTTATTGATATATTAAATTTAAAAAGTAGTATATAAAAAACTAGATTATATCCCGGAAAGCTTCCGGGATAAATAAATTTAATATGATGTGATAAAATATGCGTTATGATGTAACATAAAAATTAATGTACTATAATATGAAAAAACAACAATTTTAATCATGTGAATAAAAATGACAATGTATATTAAAAAAATGTATGTTCGGATGAGAAGCACAGCTAGAAACAACTATTACATGGTGTAATTGAGGCGGTTTAAAGGTGTGACTTTTTTTTTTTTAAAGAAGTGGTTTTAACCTATTCTGCTCTTGATAAAGAGTAGAATTTCTAGTTTGAACATGATTAGTGACTTGTGTAGACATGATTAATGAATTACCTGAACACACTATGGTAATCGTTGGAAAAATAATAAAACGTTCGTTAATTTGGTGTAATTTATAAAAAATCATGTATATAAAACTTATTAACGTTTTAAAATTGTAGGGAAAACATGAGAGAGAAAAAGACTTTTGGATGAAAATAAGAAGGATGCCACATGACACACTCAAAGAGAAGGGATGACCTCTTTAAATGTCATGTAGCATTTCATGCTTTGGAATATTAATATATATAGATAGATATTTATTAAATTGCTCAATGTCACATTTTAAATTATGGTTATTACAAAAATTAACAAGGTATGTTCAAAAGTTATGGTTAATATAAATAGCACGGTTTCGTGTGCTGTATAAATCTATAACTTATAATAAAAGAATTGAATTTCTATGAGGTGTCATTCAATGGAATGTGTCATTTGACACTTTGAGGTGATAGTATTGAATTTATTATTTTAAATAAAAGATAAATTTTTAAAATTTTTATTTTCTGTTTTTAAATAAAATCTATATATATATTATCTTAAAATTTCAAAGATGTTAATTAATATCTTTTCCTTATTTTCCTCTCACATTTTTTAATGTTAATTATTATTTTAAAATTTCAAATATTTTAATTAATATTTTTATCTTTATTTTTTCCTTATTTTCCACTCACAATTTATAAACGTTAGTAACTTTTATGTATGACATTTTTTTTTAAAAAAAAAAAAAATTTACACTAAATTAACGATCGCTTTATTATCTTTCCAACGAGCACCATAGTGCTATACAAAAAATGAAAAAAATGTTTTTTAGTGAGTTTTTGTTCATGCAGAAAAAAAAAACATGTGTTTAGGTGATTTATTAATCATATATAGGCAAGTACTAATCGTGTTATGATAGTATATATGTTTTTAAACCTACTATTATATATATGAATTGCCCATGTTCATGTGCTATAACGATATGCTTAGCATTAAAAGAGGTTGAGATTTTTTTAATCTGCTGGGAACGCAGCATGAGAGTCCCTTTTCTTAGTATAAACATTAGAACAACTTTCTTTAACATTAAAAATGGTTGAGACGGTTTACTTCTTTTATCCTTTTTTATTAAGTCATATTAGATTTTTCAACCCCGGGACACTTTCGGGGTAATCAGCTAGTATATATATATTGCAAAGGGATTAATCCTACGTGTCATAATTTTATGCAATCTCTCCTTTGAGAGATGCCACATAGGATGTGATGTGGCAAGTGTAAACCAATTAAAAAAAAGGAATAAATATGATTATAATCTATTATAATCTTTAACCTAATCTATTAAATACCTAATCTACTAAATCTAAATATTAAACCTTTATTATTTTCTCTCTCATGTTTCCTCCCATAACTTTTAAACGTTAATATCTTTTATATACGAGATTTTTTAAAGAAAAAAATTACACCAAATTAACGAGCGTTTTATTATCTTTCCAACGAGTACCATAGTGCTATATAAAAAACGGAGAAAAAATGACTATTTTTTGTAACCCGACAGGTATTGTGTCGGGTTTGGGATTAGTTTAAAAAAAATTGTGGGTTTGGGTCGGGTCTGGGATTAGGTGATACCCGACCCGATTACCCGAAACAACATACCCAAATACCCGAACTATATACCCGATCATATACCCATGAATTTTTTAACGCATCACATAACTCTTAGACTAATGCGTTCGATATTTTAATAATTAACTTTTTTTTTCTTATTTTATGTTAGTTCTTTTAGAATGATCGATTACAAACTTCCGAATTCATTTGTAATGGCACTAGATTTATACCCCGGCGCAGAGATTTGTTTTTTTATATTTGAATATCATAACTTATGGCAGAGATTTGTTTAAAATAATAATAATAATATATTTTATTATGTCATATTAGATATTTCAACCCGGGACGCTCCCGGGATAAAAACTAGTAACGTTATAATTTCCTTGTATAAATAGCACGAGTTTGATGTAGGAAACACACAACACTTACACTGCAAATCATTTGTAACACATAGCTGTGGAACATCGTAACTCATACTTTATATTAATCGCTCAGAGCTCAATCATTGTCGGCTCCCAGGGTTTTTGTGCCAGAGAGCATCTCCTAAAAGAAGATCAAGGGCTTTTCCTCGTAACAAAATCATGTGTTCTATTTGTTTATCATTCATTTCATTTCATCCATTTCTTAATTTACTACAACTCTAGTTTAATTTCATTCTTTACTTAAGTTTATCATTTGAGATCCTGACTCTTGTTCAGGGATCCTAGTTTACGGTTCTTGTTTTCCTTAAAAGCACACTACCTTACTTAACTAATTTGATCATTAAGTTACTTCGATAATTTTTTACCAAAAAAATAATTTAATTAATGTATCTTAATTATAAAAAAACAAAACTATTCAAGTATTAATGTACTATATGTACCTGAACTAGTTTTATACCCGCTGCGCATTGCGGCGGCCGGGGTGACCGGCTTACTGCGTCGTACGTTGCGTGGTTGCAGCCTATCGATACCGTCTCCACGACGGACATTAGTAGATTCCATAATCACTTGTCATCATCGGTCTGAGAAAGCAAATATGTGTATTTGTAGAATACATGGAAAACAATCATAGATCATCGCTCACACGAAGGTGAGGGATGTGAGAAGGCTCAAACTCGACAACTGCTACTATGTCATACATTACGCGGTTGCATCATATGGATGCCATCACACACAACAGGAAGAGTAGGTTGCTTAATCAGTTGTCATCATCGCCATACCTTGCGACAATTGCTAACGCGAATGACGCCTCAGGCGCTATAAAAAGGCGCAGAGGCTAAAGCAGAATAACACATTAGCCAGTTGCATTGTAAGTGCATTACTACTCACACCACCTTTACAACCAACGTACGAATGCAGCAGCGAAAAACAATTTTGTCATCATCGCCTAAATAAAAAATCCAAAAATAAATACGACGAAAACAATCAATATGGTAGCTGACTATGTACTTCAAATATAACTTGAATAACGAGTAAATGAAGCTAAATAATGTATTGTAAGTGTAGCATACCTTTGTTCTACTTCAATATCAACCAAAGGGATTTAAGGTATGCATGACCAATTCCAGCCTACCATCAGTTTCATGCGTAATGAAATTCCTAGCAAAATACACGATTTCAATTGTGATGTAGTATGTTGAACACAGATTGATAATAGATCGAAAGTCGCCAACGTTCCTACCTGCACTTATAATTAAATAAATCAAAAAGGAGCTCTAAGAACCCTTTAAAAATAGATTATTTATCTTTGGGCGTCTAACAAAGTAACAAACATATTAGGATCAGCATCAATTACCATATCCAGATCAACAGGATTCCTAACACCAAAATAACAGACAAAACGTTTACCAACAAAAACTCATATATGTTGTACGCAATAGCCCATGGGGTCGATGCTTTAAATTTTGAAAATAAGCGAGACGTCTATATAACTCATAAACTTATTACAACTGAGGACTACGAATGAGCAATAAACATTTCACATTGTAACCAATCAATGTAGGGCGCAAGTGCTCGTTTCAATCTCTTTTTTTATCTTGCCGTTTGAAAAGGATGTCTTACTCAAGAACAAAACAACAGGTAAGTAAAGATGCTTAAAAATCTTCAAACTAAAGTACTCCCCAACACTTCAATATGCTTGACATCTATCTGATTTGCGTTATGGAATACTAGATAGCATTCACCCAAAGATGCTTAGTTGTTGTATTTTACAAATTTAGCGCAACATACCTCATTTGACTTCAGAAAACTTAAAACATTTTTTTACCCATAATAAATGCCAACATCAAGACAGATAGTTCTGCATAAAAACAAAGGCTCAGGCGTATAGTGCTCTGTTGACTGGTTACGCTGCAGTTACGCAATCACAGTCGACATTACATAACGTACGTAAACATCATAGCCCAATATCGGTAATTATATAAGAATACAATTACCAAAATTCTATGTAAGAGGCATTTACTGTTTCGCTTTGTGCTGTATTTTACAAATTCATCTCAACATACTGCATTTTACATTCATAATCCATCAAGACAGATAGTTCTATGTAAAAGCAAAGCTCAGACGTACAGTGCTATGTCAACCAGTTGCGCTGTCATTGTCAACATTACATCACGTACATAAACATCATAGCTCAGTATCAGTAATTGCAGCTACAATCCCATACAGTGTTTCGGTTTGTACTTTTAACAAACCGTAAAGTGAAAGCATAGAGCAAAACAGTTAAAGCCTCTGACATCGAATGCAATACAATGGCATGTGAATCAGTCGCCTTGCATAACCTCAGATACGCGATCATCATGAGCAAAGATCAATATTTGTAGCACGTGAATAACAACATATATCAGAAATACAATGACATGTCGACCGGTTGCGCATTGTAAAGCAGTAGTAAGTAATACAAATAATGTACAAAGCGAAACAATAAAAGCAACTCACAAAGCGTGTTGATTATACGAAATCGGGCTGCGTAAAAACCTAGGCTTAGACGTACAGTGATATGTCGACCGGTTGCACTGCAATTGCGCCATCACAGTCGACATTTAACAACGAAGGAGAAGCCACTAGATTACACACATAAACCGAACAGAGTACCGATTCCAAAGCCACCAACCTAAAACCAAAAGGATAGGTAAGTAGTATACGTAGCAGCAATCGCCACCCCCACCGCTCCCAAAACACAATCACCATAGGTAATATTCTTTGTCTTGTGGGGGTCAACGGTTTAACTTCAAATTCAAAATGACAATAGTAATATTAAAAAGGAAGAAAAGAAGAAGAAAGAACTTGTTTCATTATGTTTGAAGACGAAGAACAAACATGGGTCGACCGCTAGACCTAGCATGGCCACCATCATCCCCGTCCAGCACCACAACAACCCTGAGTTGTTCGAATACCAGCGCTATGACCGCCGCCGCCTAGGGTTTCACAAATGAACCCGACAACAACGGTTGGCGTAACAGAGATCACCGGTAACGGTGAGCAAAATTAGTGCTCAGAGGAATACATATTAGACAGCCAGCAAGGAGCACCTGATAAGAGAAGCAGGAAGGCGGCGACCAAAAGCGGATGAGGATGCATCGGATTAGGTTAGCTTAAAGCAACGCGGAGGGACATGTGGATCGAAACAAACGCCTCATAAAGGAGAGTAAAGGAGAATAGTACAAATGACTCAAAATATTGTACTAAGCGAAACAGTAAATGCCTCACACGTAGAATTTTGGTAATTGTATTCTTATATAATTATAAAAAACAAAAAAAAAACAAAAAAACAAAAAACTAGTCTTTTTTTGTTTGAAACTTAACTTTCATTAAACACAGCAAACACGGCCCTCAAAGCAAGGACCGGCCGCAACAACCAAAATTATAACATATACAATGGGGAACGACACCAATCCTTCCAAACTAAACTAACAACATTGATTCTATTCTTAAACCATAAGAAGGACATAGACTTAACTCTCGCTAAGATGTCCGAAATATTAGCTTTGTTGCCATTGAAAACCAAGTCGTTCCTCGCGTTCCAAAGCGTCCACATAGTGACAATAACTATATCGTGCACAATCCTCTTTCTTATCTTGCTACCTTGAGTCGTCTTGTAAACTTCCAACAAATCTTGGATATCGAAAGCAAAGATAGGAGCAATGCCGATCCATCTACTTATAGCGTCCCACACATTGCTAGCTATGATACAATCTGCAAACGCATGTAAGACTGTTTCCTCTTCCGAGTCACACCACGGACACAACGCATCCGATAAAGCCACATTCCTCTTTATCAATTCCTTCTTAGTCGGAAGCCTATTCAACGCCGCTCTCCAAACCATAATATGACACTTTATCGGCACCCATGGTGTCCACTTTAACACGAAGTTCACCTCCACGTTGCTCCTTTTTTGAATAAATTCTCTAACCGATTTAGTAGAGAAGTTCCCATCTTTACTACCACCCCAAACCCATTCATCACTAGACTCGGAAAAAGCCCACCTGTCAACACAAGAAACAAGCTGGATCCACTGCATGAACACGTATACTGAGACAATCTGCCTACTCCAATCTGCCACGAAGACCCATCTGGAGCCCCTCTTCTTTACCCGGTCTGTAATGGTGCAGTTTTTATCCGTTTCAAGATTAAAAAGAATCGGCCAACGCTGCTTTAGACACTCACCCCCTGCCAAGCATCTAACCATGTTGGATCAGTTTGCTCTTTTGCTAAGTAAGAACTTGCTATCTTGACACTTAAGTGTTTAGCAAGCCCTTGTATATCAGATTATAAGCACAGCGGAATGTATAAGTTAAAGCAACACTTTTTATACTAAGGAAGAGTTATTACTCCCCCTTGATGATTGAAACTAATAAATGACAAGTATTTATTATGAATCTAAGCAGTAAATGAGAATTAGATACTTAGACAGATTCACAATAAATACTGAAATGGAATAGAACAGTGAAAGTGTTTGAAGGATTTTTCTATTAAAATCAATGTCTAAAATAGAAGGTTGAAGCCTCCTATTTATAGACGTTTACATACATGTATCTTGCCCAAAAAGCAAGTACAGAAACATCAGAAACAAGTTGCACAAGTTGCAACATTGAAACTAACAAATACAGCTAAAAGTAATAATAAACAATAAAACTACTGATGCAAAAGGCGGTGGAAAATATCTGATGCTAAGTGCTGATGAATGACAAACTACTGATGAGTAGTTTGTCTTCAGTACTTCTGAAGTGAACTTGTCTGGTTTGGACTTCAGAACTTCTGATGAAGTTTCTTCTTCAGCACTTCTCATATCTTCTAATCAACAGTTTCTTATCTTCACTTCAGTACTTCTATACTTAGCCAAAATGACAGAAGTGAATTAGACTAAGGTTTCCAAATGTGGTTTCACCAATCCTCTTTGTCCTAACAATCTCCCCCTGGATTGATGAAGCCAAAACCTTACTAATTCCTTATGTTTTTCTTCTGTCTTGAACAATCTTCCATATCTCTTTGTACATGGTGTTCTTGAGCTGGTTTAACTGTCCATCAGATAGAGATCCTCTCTGTGGTTCCAGATGTTGAATTGTGAGCAGGTCTTGTGTTGACAGTTTCTTCAGATCACTGATCTTCTTGTAAGCCCTGCTTGAGAGGTCTCTTCTTGTCAACAATACTGAGTTGTTATCAGTAAGTGACCATCTGATGATAGGTATCTTTGACTTGTTAAAGTCAGAAGAATAGGGAACCAGACTTGTCCCTTGGGTTGATGGTCCTGAGTGTTGGATGCTTTCAGTTTCAGTTAACCTCAGGTGGGAGTCTCTTCCTTGTTGTTGTTGCATATCAGGCATCTGAACAGTTGGGAGATGGTGTTCAGTCACTACCTTGGTATGCATCTTTTCTTTGATGGTCTTTTGGATTTGGTAGGCAAAAGTGGAAGGATCCCTGAATTGTGTTAACAGAGGTTTCTCCTCAATGTCAAAATCTGAATGGACTATTGAACTTCCTTCAAGTAGTACCATTTTGAAATCAGTTTTGACATTGTCCTCTGCTTTCTTTCTTTGAGTAGCAGGCCTTCTTGTTGATACACCAGAAGTTCTAACTACTGATCTTGAAGGATCAGCAGTTTGAAACTTCTCTGGATTTGCAGCCTTGGCAGCCTTGTATTTTCTGTAAGTATCCATCAGTCTTTCTTCTTTCCATCTGGATACTGAGGCTTTTGAACCATAGCCCTCTGCTACTAATTCTTCTATCATCTGGGCTCTCTTGGCCTTTCCTTCTTTGCTTGTGGCCAGTTTGTCTGCAAGCAGTTGTGCTCTTCTTGTCAGCTCTTGCATAGAGAGTCCCTTGAGTGTGTAGGCTTTAGTCTTGCTGTTCTTTGTGATGTAAGACACCAGTTGTTGTCTTTTGTCTTGTTCAGCAATCTCATCAAGGCTAGCCTGCCTTTGTAGTTCAGCTTCATAGGCCTAAAGTTTTTCTTCATGGCTTAAGTCTAGATCATCCCTTTCTTCCAGAGTTTTCCAGATCAGATCTTCTCTGGCCTTCTTGTTGGCTGCAACTAAGCTCTTCTCTAGTAATTCAGCTGATTGAGAGATAGGAGAAGGGTTTAGTACAGTCATTGTTGTAACTGTAGTAGGCCTGATAGGATCAGATGTTGGTTGAATGGGAGCAGTGGTTCTGGAAGGGTCAGCAGTTTGAGGTTTGGAAGTGTTAACCTCTGATGGGTTGACAACTGCTGATGGTTTGTCAACTACTGAAGGATTGTCTTCAGTAATTTCTGATTCTTCATCAGAACTTTTGCCATCAGAAGTTTCTTCATTATGCCTTAGGGATTCTTCAGAGGTTTGGGTCTCATCTTCTTTTTCTGTGGCTTCAATCTCTTCCACCGAGACACCAAACTGTTTGGCCAGTTTTTCTTTCCTGGCTTGATCTTTCTGATCTCTTTCAAGGATGGCCACTCTTGCCCTTATCCTGGCTTGGAATGACTCCTTAGGTTCCCTGATTTTCTCCCCCTTTTTGGATTCATCAATTTTAAGTTTTGAGGTTGAGGGTTGGGAGAATTGTCCTTGAAGATGAGCAATCTGTTTGCTGTTGAAGTCTATCTTGTTGGACAGATCATTCATCTTTGTCTTGATCACTCCAAATTGATTCTTGATAGACAGCTCCAAGTTAGCTGTGTATGTTTGGAAGTGATTCCTGATGAGAGTGTTCATCATGTGGTACAGGGGACCCTCTGGGCTGCATAGCTGGTTCAGGTCTATGCTTGTTTGCCCAGGGAATTGGGTAGGCATTTCTTGTGAAGGGTGTGTTTTTGGGTGATCCTCATGTTGTACAGAGGATGCCACTCTAGGGGTTTTAGGGATTGAGTGGGCTTTAACCTGTGCAGGGGTGACTGGCTTCTTGAGCCTGGATACCCCTGAAACAGGACCTTCAGAAAGTGCCGTCAATTCAGTAGTTTTAGTTTTTGAAACATCATCCAAATTAATGGAATCATCTGAATCCCTGATGTTTCCCTCAATGAGGACCGTCTCAGTTAAATCATGAGCTGAGCCCAACTCAGTTCTCTCATGAACCTCTTGTTCTTGGTTCTGAGGATTTCCTACTTCAGGCATTAAGCCTTCATCAGTAGTTGCCACATCTGAGGTCTTAGCTATGTTACTTCTATCCTCAGATCCACCACTAGGTGGTAACTGAGTAGTAGCAGCCTCAGATGCCCCAAGAGTCTCTAAAATTGGGCTTAAAGACTCTGGTCCACCCCCATCTCTTGGGATAGGGCTAGAGATGTCCACATCCATGTCTGATGTTGTGGTTATGTCCCCTGGTTGTTGTGGTTGTAGGGGACTGACATAATCAGATGGGACCTTCTCTTTTAGCCCAGAGAGAAGTTTGGCAATTTCTATTGCCTCTGGTTCAGAAATTTGTGGGGTTGGTTCAGTAGTTTGGGCAATAGGTGAAATTTGTTGGTCAGCAGTTTCAAAAGAAGAGTGAGTTTCAATAGTTTTTCTAAGTCTTTTTCTTTTGAATAAAATGGTTATGGGTGCTCTTGGTGGGGTTTGAGATGGATGAGACTGAGAGGGTGTTTCAGTCTCACCTATTTGAAGAGCAGATTGCTCATGAGCATGTTCAGGCATCTCAACCTCCTGAACAGCTTTTCTTTTGGGTTGGTGGGTTTTTGTCTTTGTTGGCTTGGGCTTTTTGGCTTTTGGTGGTGTGAGTTTGGAAGACGTGGGCTTCAGGGGGACTTGTTGTTGTTCTCCCTGATCATCTTCTGGCCAGGCAGCCGGTTTGTTATGCCTAGAGTATGCTTGTGAGGTTAATGGATTTAAAGTTGAAACTTTTCCCACAAGCACCTCATTACCCAGTTCCCCTATTATGCATTGCATAATGAACCTTGGGTACAACAAAAACTTTTTCTTGGTATTATTATGATGTAACACCAACTCATTGAAAAATAGTTTTGATGCCCTGAATTTAGTTTCATTCACAATGGAATGAAATATTGGTTGAAAAGTGGAGGGCATCTGGTCATAAGACCCTGTTTTTGGACTCAAACACATAATAATATAATGAAACAAAAGCTTGTATTTTGGTTCAAAATATTTTTTGAAGATAGTAGCATGGGAGAGAGTACCTTGATAACCACACTCTGTCATGGTTAGGTGAATATCAGAATTAGCAACATGGTCAGGGGCAGTTACATCATCCAGACCCAGTCTTGTTGCCAGTGTGGCTGGTGTGATGGTCAGTGGTTTCCCTTTTATTCTTGAGTTGAGGGAAATGACTTCATCATCCGCCGTCACCGTCTCAGCATTTGCCCAGAACTCATTCAGAGTTTCAGTGTGAATTGGTGGGTTTATTGTGAGAGCAGTAAAATATTGGGATTTTACGACAAGATCAATGATCTCATCGTATTGGGACCAGCCTTCTTGTTTTTCAAGAAAGGCCCTTTGATTGTGTCCCTGCTTTAGAACTAGAGCCATGTGGTTTGGATTTTGATCGAACAGTTGATTTGCAGATTTAGGTTATTGAGAGAGTTTTTGAGAGAGAAAGAGGGATATTTTGAATTTGAAAGGATAAGTGTTGAGAAAAGGTATTTATCAGAAGTTTTAACCGCTTGAATCTTCTTTATTAGAAGTTTTTAAACCGCCTTTGGTTAAAAATCTTTTTATCAGAAGTTTTAAACTGATTAGGTCAAACCTCTGATGATGGGAAAAGTCAAATTTACCCTTTTGACTAAACTGCTGATGAAGGATTACTTCATCAGTAGTTCCCATTTCCTCTTCAGTAGTTTTAACAGCTGACGAGAAATGTTTTTATAAATACTTTTTATTCATAACTTCTGAAGTTTATTTTATCAGAAGTTACACACTTTTCAGAAATTATCCCCATACTGATGTTTTGTTCATCAGTAGTTTCTCTCTTTTCAGAAGTTTTGTTTCAGACTTTTTGTCTGTTTGTAAGTGAAAAATGAAAAATTGCAGAATAATAAAATAAACACTTACAAATTTAGCATCCCAAGCATGGATACTAACTTCTGAAATGTTGATGTGTCAAGGGGTTTTGTGAAGATGTCAGCTATTTGATTAGCTGTTGCTACATGCTTCACCTCAATCTTGCCTTTTTCATAGCAATCTCTTATGAAATGGTACCTGATCTCAATATGTTTGGTTTTTGAGAACTGTACCAGATTTTGAATGATGCTAATGGCAGATTTGCTGTCTACAAACAAAAGGTGTCTTGGTTTCTTTGATTCCATAATCAAGAAGTTGATATTGGAGCCATTGTATCTGTGATGTACAACTTGCAGCTGCAATGTATTCAGCTTCAGCAGTTGAAGTTGCAACAGATGTTTGCTTCTTTGATTGCCATGACACTAGACAGTTACCCAGGAATTGACAACCACCAGATGTTGACTTTCTTGTCATCTTACACCCTGCATAGTCACTATCTGAAAAAGCTGATAACTTGGTATTGCTTGAAGCAGGATACCAAATTCCAAGTGTTGGAGTTCCTTTCAGATATCTGAAAATTCTTTTGACTGCTATAAGGTGTGATTCCCTTGGTGCTGATTGATATCTAGCACAGACACATGTTGAAAACATAATATCTGGTCTAGAAGCAGTTAGATATAAAAGGGAACCTATCATGCATCTGTACATGGTTTGATCAACCTGTTTTCCTTGATCATCAGGTTCAACTTGTGTGATTGGTGTCATAGGAGTGGAACATGATTTACAGTCTTTTAAAGAAAATTTGTTTAATAATTCTTTAACATATTTTGATTGATGTATAAAAGTTCCATTTGTTTGTTGCTTGATCTGCAGTCCCAGAAAGTACTGCAGTTCTCCCATGGTACTCATCTCAAATTTTGATTGCATGAGTTTCTTAAAATCATCACACAGTTTTGTGTTTGTTGAACCAAAAATGATATCATCAACATAAATTTGAACAAGTAAGACATGATTTCCAACATGTTTTATGAAAAGAGTTTTATCAATGGCACCTCTTGTAAAGTTATTTTTGAGTAAAAAGGTGGAGAGTGTATCATACCAGGCTCTTGGAGCCTGTTTGAGCCCATAAAGAGCTTTGTCCAGTCTGTACACCCACTCAGGATGAGAAGGATCCTCAAACCCAGGTGGCTGACAGACATACACCTCCTCTTTTATTTTCCCATACAAAAATGCACTTTTCACATCCATTTGATAAACTTTAATTTTGTTGGAAATGGCATAGGCCAGAAATAACCTGATGGCCTCAAGCCTTGCAACTGGAGCAAAGGTTTCATCATAGTCAATTCCCTCTTCTTGAGAGTACCCTTGAACTACCAGTCTTGCCTTGTTCTTGATTATCATACCAGCTTCATCTTGTTTGTTCCTGAAAACCCATCTTGTGCCAATTGGGTGCTTGTTTGGAGGTAAGGTACAGATTTCCCAGACCTGTTGCTTGTTGAACTGAAGCAGTTCATCTTGCATAGCTTGCACCCAATTATTGTCTTTGAGGGCTTCCTGGTACTTCTTTGGTTCCAACTGTGAGATAAAGGCTGAAAATAGGCAAAAGTTGGAGAGCTGGTTTCTGGTAAGAACACCTGAAGCTATATCACCCATGATTTGATCAAGTGGATGATCTCTGTGTTCAATCAGTTGTTGTAAACCACTGACAGGTGTAGGTGGCTCTTGTTCTTCAAACAAACTACTGAGGTCTATAATATCTGGTTCAGCAGTTTTAGTGTCTTCAGTAGTTGCAGGTGCTGAAGCAGATGTTTGAGTTTGGCCTTCAGTATTTGTTGGATCAGAAGTTTGTGAAACTTCTGATGGTGTTGAAGTTGACTTAATGACTGTTTGAGGAGTCCATGGTGTAGGATCCTCATCATCAAACCTTTGATCACCATAATAAGTAGGTTTGGATGGAGTAACAGTCTTTTCAGGTCCAAAGTGGAAGTTGTCAAGGTCAAAGAGTTCAGCAGGATGTGCTGGAATAAGAGTGTGTTTTGACTCATTGAACTTGACATTCAATGTTTCTTCTACTATCCTGGTGTGAGAATTAAAAACCTTGTAGGCTTTTCTAGTTGAAGAGTAACCAAGAAAGTAACGTGAGTCAACTTTGGCAGAAAACTTTGAAATAGATTCCTTGATGTTCAAGATGAAACATTGACACCCAAAAGCCCTGAAAAAGGAGATAAGGGGCTTCATGCCATGAAGAACTTCATAGGCAGTCTTGGAATGTCTCTTGACCACAAGAACTCTATTCTGAACATAACATGATGTGTTAACTGCTTCTGCCCAAAAGTACAGGGGCAGTCCAGAATCAGCTACCATTGTTCTTGCTCCTTCTATTAGTGTTCTATTCTTCCTTTCTACTACACCATTTTGTTCAGGAGTTCTGGGAACACTGTATTGTCTAATAATCCCTTTAGACAAACAGAATTCATCCAGAGTTTTGTTCCTGAACTCTGTCCCATTATCACTTCTAATGGTTTTGACAGATAGAGAATATTGTTTCTCTACTTGTAGAATGAAGAACTTGATGATTTCAGCAGCCTCATCCTTGGAAAATAAGAAGAATACCCATGTGAATCTTGAGTAGTCATCAATGATGACTAAGCAGTACTTCTTCTTACCAAGGCTCATAATCTTGACAGGTCCAAATAAGTCCATATGGAGTAATTGAAGACATGCAGTTGTTTTTGATTCTTCAATAGACTTATAGGAGGACTTATGCTGTTTTCCCTTTAAACAGGACACACAGTGTTTTTGACACTGGTATACTTTCAAAGGTAGACCTCTGACCAAGCCCATTTTTGTGACTTTATTTATGGTTTTAAAGTTCACATGGCCAAGTCTCCTGTGCCAGAGATCTGTTTCTGAAGTTGATGCCCTTGAGAAGAAACAGGCAGTGTTGTTCAATACTTTGTCTTTTTCAATGTCCACTGCATAGACATTGCCACATCTTTTGGCAATCAGCAAAGTATGATCTTCAATGATCTTCTCTATCAACTTCTGGCCTTCTGGTGAGATGATCTTGCATGTTGTCTTTGTGAAAAAGGAAGAATATCCTTTACCACACATTTGTGACACACTCAGCAAGTTGTATTCAAGGTTTTCCACCAGATTGACCTTGTCAAACTGTATTTTGCCAGAGGAGACATTGTCATGTCCTAGCACATATCCCTTAGCATTGTTCCCAAAGGATACAGATCCTTCTCTTTGGCTGATAAAGTTGTTTATCAGGTATCTGCATCCAGTCATGTGCATAGAGCCTCCACTATCAACATACCATAGGCTGTTTAAGCCCCTAGAAACTCTCTGCACAAAATAGCAAATTAGTTAGATCTAGGAACCCAAGCCTGTTTGGCTTTGGGTTTGCTCTTGAGAACAGTTACAGTTTGTTCTTGACCAGGTTGAGAAATCCATGTCTTTTTGGCAATGGATTTTTCATTAAGAACCATGGTGGTATCCTTTTCAGGACCACCATCAACCTTGGTCATCAGTAGTTGTACCATGTTCATTAGATTTTGTATCTCAGCAGTTTGTGAAACTGCTGATGATTCAGGTCTAACTACTGACAAAGAATTTTGAGAAAAAGATTTTAGTTGAGATTTTATCTTTTTCTGAGAAAAGGTGTTTTCAGGTTGTTGTTTCTTGGGTTTAAAGATTCTTTCATAATCATTTCTGATTTGATTTCCCACAACTTGTTGTTTAATTTTTTGATTGAACTGAATTCCTTTTCTGTATCTACAAAATTCAGTTTTGTGGTTGAACAGACCACAAATTTCACACTCTTTTGCCTTTTGTTTTTGATCTAAAGGCAAATTTCTGACATTAGTGTAAAGATTTTGCTCATCAGTAGTTTTCAGGATCTCAACTCCTGATGTAGATGAAACTACTGATGGCTTGTTGTCAGATTTTGTTAATACTTCTGAAGTACTTTCTTTGAAAATGCCAGGATTTCTGTTTAGAAAGTTTTCATGGAAAGATGTGCAGTCTTTCCCTTCAGAAGTTTCATTTGAAACAATTTTTCTCCCATCTTCAGTAGTTTTGGGAGAGAAATCTGTTGGTGTTTCAACATGATGGTATCCTATGCCAAACTTAACATTTGAAGCACTTTGTTTGTTTAGCAACAATTGATACCCCTTACAAGATTCCACCCATTTTTCACATGTGATCCTGGTGTCAGCAAGCTCTTGTCTGACATCTCCCAGGTCATTTAGCATGATTTTAATTTGTGCTTGGGTTTCAATAGCCGAGTCTGTTAATTTAGAAACTTCTTTTGTTTTAGCACACAGTTTTCTTTCTAAATCACATTTTATCTGTGTGTATTTTCTTTCTAAATCATTGGCTTTACCTTGTAAGTGCAGATTTGTCTCTCTTATGAGAGCAAAAGTTTCTTTGCAAGAATTTGAGCAAAGTTTTGTCAAAGATTCTTTTGATACCTGTGACAATGCAGATTTTGAAGTACAGCCTTCAAATGCCATTAAGGCAAAGTTCTTTCTGCCATTGTCTGGTTCTCCCCAGTTGATGTCAAACACCTTGTTGTCTGTATCAGGATTGCACTCTGTGGTGTCAAAAGGAAGACTGCTCCAGTCAACATACCCTGAGGTGAAAAGACTTTGTTGAGAGGGTTGCTGAGGCTGTGGAGGATGTTGAGCAGCTGGAAAGGGAGGGATTGATTGGCTCTGCATCTGTTGAGCAGGCATTTGAACATATTGTACTTGTGGCATGTATTGCTGTTGAGGAGCTTGTGCCTGTACAAAATGAGCACTCCCTTGAATTCCATTATTCCTATTATAATTGGGGTTATAGTTATTTCCAGATTGTGATTGGTTAAAGCTAGAGCTTCTACACTCTCTAGCAAAGTGTCCCAACTTCTGACACTTGTGACATCTCAGTTTAGATTTGTCAAAACCAATTTTTGTATTACTGGTCAATCCTGGAAATTTCCTTCCTGACCTTTTATAAAACTTGTTAGTTTTAATGCTTAGCATGGCCAGTTGGTGTAAAATGTCTATTTCTTCTAAGTCATCACTGCTAAAGTTTTTCAAATCATCCATGATAAAACATAGATTATCAGCAGTTTGACTTTGGTCATTATTGTCATAACCTGGGAAAGATCTTTCTGATGAGATCCCAGTTGTTATGTCAATGTTGTCATAAGATCCATAGGAACAAGTTGGCGAGTCTTGTCCCAAAAGTGCTGTACTACCTGGAAGGTAGTCATCAGCAGTTTTACCAGATGATTGTAATTTCTTCTTTTGATCAATTTCTCTCTCAAAAGTAAGTAATCTCCCATGGAGTTTTGTAAGAGTGAGGGAGCTAAAATCTGGTGAGGATCTTAAAACAATGGAGTATGTTTCCCATTTGTCTGGTAAAGACCTTAAAAATCTATGTAGCATAGACACTGTTGTATAGGTCTGACCATTTAACTTTAGCTCAGATATTAATGAGGAGAATCTTTCAAATTGTTGAGTTAAAGTTTCCCCATTAATATGAGCAAATGTCTCATATTGTTGAGCTAAAATCTCTCTGGTGTTGGCAATCACCTCTTCAGTTCCTCCAAACTGTTCTTTAAGACAGTCCCAGAGTTCTTTGGCACTTTCACAATGTAAAAGGCCAGAGTATATCTCATTTGGGAGAGCCATTGCCAACATAGAGAATGCTTTAGCATCTAGCTCAAGTTTTAGGAAATCATCATCTGTATATTCTTTTGGGTCCTTAGGGACCTTAACATTAGTTTCAAGATTGACATTTACTGGTTTGTGAGGACCATATATCACAGATCTCCAACAACCTGTGTTGGTCTGTGACAAGGTATGTGCCATTCTCTTTTGCAATATGTTGTATTCATTTCTTACAAGCATGGCAGGTTTAGTGGCAGAACCAGTATTATGTGGATCCATTTTAAAGAGTATTGAATTGTCAGATGACTCTTTTAAGTGATGGATGTTGATAAAAAGTGAACTTTTGATCTTTTTATTGAGTATCAATAAGAGCTTTGTGTCTGGTTCTCAATTTCTTAGATTGATATGTGATCAGATAAACCAATGCTCTGATACCAATTGTTGGATCAGTTTGCTCTTTTGCTAAGTAAGAACTTGTTATCTTGACACTTAAGTGTTTAGCAAGCCCTTGTATATCAGATTATAAGCACAGCGGAATGTATAAGTTAAAGCAACACTTTTATACTAAGGAAGAGTTATTACTCCCCCTTGATGATTGAAACTAATAAATGACAAGTATTTATTATGAATCTAAGCAGTAAATGAGAATTAGATACTTAGACAGATTCACAATAAATACTGAAATGGAATAGAACAGTGAAAGTGTTTGAAGGATTTTTCTATTAAAATCAATGTCTAAAATAGAAGGTTGAAGCCTCCTATTTATAGACGTTTACATACATGTATCTTGCCCAAAAAGCAAGTACAGAAACATCAGAAACAAGTTGCAACATTGAAACTAACAAATACAGCTAAAAGTAATAATAAACAATAAAACTACTGATGCAAAAGGCGGTGGAAAATATCTGATGCTAAGTGCTGATGAATGACAAACTACTGATGAGTAGTTTGTCTTCAGTACTTCTGAAGTGAACTTGTCTGGTTTGGACTTCAGAACTTCTGATGAAGTTTCTTCTTCAGCACTTCTCATATCTTCTAATCAGCAGTTTCTTGTCTTCTCTTCAGTACTTCTATACTTAGCCAAAATAACAGAAGTGAATTAGACTAAGGTTTCCAAAAGTGGTTTCACCAATCCTCTTTGTCCTAACAATCTCCCCCTGGATTGATGAAGCCAAAACCTTACTAATTCCTTATGTTTTTCTTCTGTCTTGAACAATCTTCCATATCTCTTTGTACATGGTGTTCTTGAGCTGGTTTAACTGTCCATCAGATAGAGATCCTCTCTGTGGTTCCAGATGTTGAATTGTGAGCAGGTCTTGTGTTGACAGTTTCTTCAGATCACTGATCTTCTTGTAAGCCCTGCTTGAGAGGTCTCTTCTTGTCAACAATACTGAGTTGTTATCAGTAAGTGACCATCTGATGATAGGTATCTTTGACTTGTTAAAGTCAGAAGAATAGGGAACCAGACTTGTCCCTTGGGTTGATGGTCCTGAGTGTTGGATGCTTTCAGTTTCAGTTAACCTCAGGTGGGAGTCTCTTCCTTGTTGTTGTTGCATATCAGGCATCTGAACAGTTGGGAGATGGTGTTCAGTCACTACCTTGGTATGCATCTTTTCTTTGATGGTCTTTTGGATTTGGTAGGCAAAAGTGGAAGGATCCCTGAATTGTGTTAACAGAGGTTTCTCCTCAGTGTCAAAATCTGAATGGACTATTGAACTTCCTTCAAGTAGTACCATTTTGAAATCAGTTTTGACATTGTCCTCTGCTTTCTTTCTTTGAGTAGCAGGCCTTCTTGTTGATACACCAGAAGTTCTAACTACTGATCTTGAAGGATCAGCAGTTTGAAACTTCTCTGGATTTGCAGCCTTGGCAGCCTTGTATTTTCTGTAAGTATCCATCAGTCTTTCTTCTTTCCATCTGGATACTGAGGCTTTTGAACCATAGCCCTCTGCTACTAATTCTTCTATCATCTGGGCTCTCTTGGCCTTTCCTTCTTTGCTTGTGGCCAGTTTGTCTGCAAGCAGTTGTGCTCTTCTTGTCAGCTCTTGCATAGAGAGTCCCTTGAGTGTGTAGGCTTTAGTCTTGCTGTTCTTTGTGATGTAAGACACCAGTTGTTGTCTTTTGTCTTGTTCAGCAATCTCATCAAGGCTAGCCTGCCTTTGTAGTTCAGCTTCATAGGCCTGAAGTTTTTCTTCATGGCTTAAGTCTAGATCATCCCTTTCTTCCAGATTTTTCCAGATCAGATCTTCTCTGGCCTTCTTGTTGGCTGCAACTAATCTCTTCTCTAGTAATTCAGCTGATTGAGAGATAGGAGAAGGGTTTAGTACAGTCATTGTTGTAACTGTAGTATGCAAGAAAACATTCCCTACTTTCCAAGCGAAGGTTTGATCAAAGTATGCAAGAAAAACATTCCCTACTTTAACCTCTCCTACCGCTTTAACAATGCTCTTCCAATTCCCAGCCGCGTGATTATTGACCGGCAAAGAGACCCATTCTTTTTTATTTTTGTGACAAACATCAATAATCCTACGCCATAAAAGACCCGGGTACCGTCGATACCTCTAAGCCCATTTAAACAAGAGCGCCTCATTAACCTCTTTCAATTTTTTAATTCCCAAACCTCCTTGATTTTTCGTGGTAGTAACCTTGTCCCAACTAACCCAATGAATTTTATTTATGTCACTAGAACCGGACCATAAAAACCTTTTCATGATTTTCTCAAGGCTGTCAATTACCTTCCCCGGGGCTTTGTATAAAGAAAAGTAATAGATAGGAAGGCTCGCAAGGACCGACTTAATAAGCGTGACCCACCCCCCAATTGAAAGAAGTTTTGCCTTCCACAACGCAAGTCTAGCTTTAAAAACGTCTATCACTTTCTTCCAATTTCCACTCTTGTTCATATTTGCTCCCACTCTAATACCCAAATAATCAAGAGGGAAATCACCCCGTTTACAACCCAAAAAAGTCGCCATCTCATCTACCGCCTCTTGACCAAGCCCAATCCCAATAATATTTGACTTATTGATGTTAATTTTCAGCCCCGATACAACAAAGAAACATCTCAATATACGAGCCATATTGAGAACATTTCCCTCCGACCACTCACCTAGGATTAGAGCATCATCAGCATACAAAAGATGGGATAAATTAACCTCTTCTTTTTCTAATTGGATCCCTTTAAATTCACCAATCCGAATTGCTTTGTATATAACACAAGAGAGCGCTTCCATAACTACCAAAAACAAGAAAGGGGACAACGGGTCTCCTTGTCTAAGGCCTTTTTGGCACGAGAACTCAAACGTAGGAGACCCATTAACTAGGATCGAGGACCTAGCCGATTTCAAAATTCCCAACACCCACATACACCACCTCCCCGGGAAGTGCATTTGCTCCATAATCGAGATCAAAAACTGCCAATTAATGTTATCGTAAGCCTTCTCGAAGTCTATCTTTAGAACAAAAGCCTTTCTTTTCCTTCTTTTCAACCACTCAATCACCTCATTTAAAACTAGCGGCCCGTCCAAAATATATCTATTTTTTAAGAAAGCGGATTGTGATTCGGAAATGACGTCCCCCATAACCTCCTTTATCCTGTTAGCCAAAATCTTCGAGATCACTTTACTAACCATACCTATTAAATTAATAGGACGATAATCTTTCATATTGATCGGATTCTTGCATTTCGGGACCAAAGTAATAAACGACGAACTACATTCAGGGCTAATGACTCCCGAATTATAGAACTCGTTCATGATATTAAAGAAATCTTCTTCCAAATCCCCCCAGAATTTCTGCACAAAATTAAAATTAAAACCATCTGGGCCCGGGGCTTTATCCTTCCCGCACTCAAAAACCGCACACTTGATTTCTTCTTTAGGAAATACCCGAACCAAGCCATCTTGCTTGTGTTGTGGAACCGTCTTCAAATCATCACAAATCAACAAGGGCCGAGCAGCGTACCTCTCTTTGAAATGGTCCCGAAAGAATTTTAGTACTTCTCGTTTAACAATCGTAGGTTCCGTCTTCCAATCTCCACCCACTTCAATACCCGAGATAGCATTCGAAGCCCTCCTGCCGTTTATAATTCTATGGAAAAAACCAGAGTTATCATCACCTTCCGCTGCCCAATTCACACGAGCTCTGTGACATCCATCACCCTCGTCTTTCGTCAAATTGACAATAATAACCCTTTAAGTTCGTCGTTTTCAAATTTAATTTTAGAGCGAACAAAAAAAAATTATCATTTATATTTATTATGGATCGGGTATAAGTTTTAATCAAATACATGTCTTGAAACGTCTACGCAATGGATTTTATAAAAAAAGAAAAATTTCAAGTTTTATAAAGTTTTAGAAACTCTTTGGTTAGATTAACTTAACTTGGTTAAGTTTTATACTAACAAATTCAATTTATAACTAACAAAGTTTAAGTTGAGGGTCCTTTTTTGCCAATCAGCCAAACTTTCAAAAATCAGATTTTTGCCTCCTCCTTCATTCGGTTTTCCGGCGGCACATTTTGCCGAATTCCAGCGTCTCTCCGGCGGACATTAAACACCTGTTTTTATGACTTCTATGGCGTTTTTTTTATCCCTTTTACGTTTCTCCACAATTAACCAACGTTTTCCAATCATTTAATCATACTATTAACGAGTTTTTATGGGTTAATTATCGGGTTTTATGGTTGTAACCGACCGGATTTTATGACACTTTCAAAACGCTCGTTTTACTCGACCAACATATAAACCAATCCTTCCAAGTCAATTCTGCACCATTAAACTTTGCAAACCCACTAAAATCTGGTGATATTCACGTCCAGATGCGGCCTAACCCATGCGTTTTCTTCAGTCGCGTTTGATGCTTTGTTCGGCCCTGAAACGTTATTGTAAGTTCCTTATTATAGATGTCGTTTGTTTCTTAAACATTTCCGAGCATAAACCCCTTATAACAGATGATTAATCGTGTCTGTATTGGGTTTATTAGATTTGGTATAGGGTTAGGGTTCTTGGTAGTATTTTGGGGAAGAAGATGAATTATTCATTAATATTCTTATATCTTGTTTTTCTAAACTAATTAACAAACTAGTAAGTGGTGGAGTGGTTGTATGGTTGATGGTGACTGAAAAGGGGGCAGGTTCGATTCTCGGCACCAGCGCCCCATTTCCAATTGTTTTTTTTTTTTGTTGTTAGTTATTAATTTAGTATTAATATCTATATATTAATATATAAATACATCAAACTTATAATATTCATAGAAAATTCAATTTTGCTTCAAAAATTATGAAAATTTAGGTATAGCTTCTTGATACCTCATAGAAAATTGTCATATTTTTAGTTTTCTGAAAAATATCTATTTTCATGATTTTATTAATTTAAATTGTTTTAATCATAGTTAATTGATTAAAAATTCATTTTTAATGATTTTTATCTCAAAATTTTTGATAACTTATTTCTAATCATCATGAACTTATTTAAAAATTATTGGTTCAGAAAACCTTTATTTTTATTGATTTTCCTATTTTTAATCAATTAAATATGATTTAATTTCATTAAATCAGCTTTAAATATAAATAAGTTTATAAAAATTATGGGAAAATTACTTTCATTAATTTACATCAGAAAGTATCCATTTTCTATAAAAAATAGCATTTTTGGATCATGTCTTGAATTATTAGTCTTATTTATGTTTAAATAGACATAATTAAACATTTATTTATTTATACTAGTTAAACATCTATTTTATAAATATTTTTCTTATAAAATGGAAATAATCTTATGGCTAAAAGTCTTTATTATCATTGTTGGATCTTTGTGTAACTCATAATTATTTATTTCAATATTTATAATTATTGTATTTATTTACAATAATTAGTTAAAGTAATTAACTACATTAGTTTGTCTTAATTATTCAAACATATTGTTTTATCTAAATATTCAATTGGTAATAATTAAATTGCCTAAACTATATCTACAAACTTTGGTATTATTATATTTAATATACAACTTTTATATTAATCCGACTTATCATAACAACTCTAATTCCCCAAATCGACTTAGCAAACCCTAATGCCTTAGACCCTAGTTACCTTAGACTTTTTAGACACTTCCTTATTAGTATTCTTACACATTATAGGTTGAATTCCTCGGAATTTCCATTACATAGCTCACGACCGCTTAAGTGGATTTTGATCGCTTTCGCAAACTGTGAGTATATCTTTCCCTTTTTTTACTGTTTTACTATTCTGGGGTGACTCATGTACTTACAATCAAGTTTCTATTTCTTTTACCAAATGCAATTTTCATGTGTGTTTGCTTTATGTTAATTTGCGTGTCTATGACTTGTCAAAATCATTAACCTTTGAGGGCCTGACATTTCAATGAATAGTACTATGGTATATATCCTTGTGACTCTGTTGAGAGTCCTCGTCATTGCTATGTATTACATTACTACTAGCGCATACTATATATATATCTGCTTTTCTTTACATAGGGTTGATTTTGAACGGATATTGCTTATTACATAATTGCAAACAGTATACAACACATGAATTGCGAGACACTTTTTCTACTATATGTATACAAACAGGGTATGCTCACCAATACATTTTGTATTGACCAAATATTTTCGTACATGTTTCCGGTTATTTTGAGACGCTCCTTTTAAGCTTTCGGATTTATATTTAGATTTTGATTTATTGTATTTCAGTTTAGTTGCCATTTAGAACCGTTGTATTTCATTTCAATGTAATAAATTATTTAATCAATGTATCAATATTTACACTTTTAGTCCATGAGCTATTGAACAATCGTCACTACGTGACACCTCGATGTTTCCGCCATCGATCGGGGTGTTACAAGCTCGCTGATGAAGATCTTTATTTCTAAGTTGCGCAGCCTCTGTTAGTTCCAGTCTACATTCTTTCAAGGTCCATAATTCTTCTTCAGTCAATTCTCTTTGTTCCATGTAGACTTCCAAGACTTCCAATTCTTTTTTACAAACCTCCTCTTCCTCTGTTTGTAAACAAAAAACTAGTCTAAGTATTAGTGTACCATATGTACCTGAATTATGACTTGGAGATAGCTTGCTTTTGGTTTGTGGTTAATAAAAGTGATCTTTCAAAAAAAAATGTACCTGAATTATTATTAAAAAAAAAAAAAAAAAAAAAAAAAAAAAAAAAAAAAAAAAAAACTAGTCTAAGTATTAATGTACCTTAATTATCTTAAAATATATATTTTTACGTAATTATCAAAGTTCACATTAATGCTTCCAAACGACCATTTATTCTGCTTTCACATGGCCTCATGACGAATTAGTCTTGTAGATAGCCGTAGGCGACGAGGTCTATGTGATAATGGAAATATTGACTAATTTTGAATCCCATGACTTGTTAAACACGAAATTAAAGAATTACGATAGTCATATTTCATGTGATTCATTTGCAATTACAATGAAATGAAAAAATCACTAAAATTGGATCAAAAGACTGAATTGGTTGTATCATTTTCGTGCACTATTGGAAAATTTACGTTGTGTTTCCGTGTCTCAAACAATGAAGAAAAAGACATAAAGAAAACAAGGGGGGCGTTCACCGTTGTTCAATAGTTTTTATTTTTAAAGAGAAAAAAAAATGGAAGAATAGTCTTAAAGTTTTTTTTAGAAGGAAAAAGAAAGTGAGGGAAATGAATAGAAAAACAAGCCTTATTTTCATCTTTCTAAATTCGGAGAGGTTTGGAAAGAAAAGAAGAGTGAATGTTTTTCTTTTCTTTTATTTTTTCTCCTTAAGTAAACTCCGATAAATATCGTTAGTGAAATATTGTGTGTGCTTTTACTAACCTTAAACTCGTATAATTATCCTTAATATAATTATTAAATAGTGGTTAACATATCTTTAAACACAATTAGCTTTATCACGTTTTTTTGGAAGGCGAAGGTCTCAATTTGGAGGTGGCAAAGAACTTTACACCTGCTCTTGCAGGTCTTGTCCCCACTCACACACCCACATATAGGAGAAACGGATAAACATGAGGCGGGTTAAGCAGGTCATCAATTTGGTTTCGTGGTTGGTTTTCTTTTGTATCTTTTGGTTGGTCGGCTTCAAAAAATTTAAGCTATAGCTAATGGTTTGATTTGCAAATCGGAGAGGTTTGGAAAGAAAAGAAGAGAGAATGTTTTTCTTTTCTTTTATTTTTTCTCCTTAAGTAAACTCGGATAAATATCGTTAGTGAAATATTGTGTGTGCTTTTACTAACCTTAAACTCGTATAATTATCATTAATATAATTATTAAATAGTGGTTAACATATCTTTAAACACAATTAGCTTTATCACTTTTTTTTGAAGGCGAAGGTCTCAATTTAGAGGTGGCAAAGAACTTTACACCTGCTCTTGCAGGTCTTGTCCCCAGTCACACACCCACATATAGGAGAAACGGATAAACATGAGACGGGTTAAGCAAGTCATCAATTTGGTTTAGTGGTTGGTTTTCGTTTGTATCTTTTGGTTGGTCGGCTTCAAAAATTTTAAGCTATAGCTAATGGTTTGATTTGCAAATTGTATTGTAAGTCAACCGTATAAAATGGAACCGGATCATAAGATTGGTATATATCTTATAAATTTTATATTTGTCATGTTAGGTTAATTAATTATTTACGTTGGCCATTTGGTCTTTAGTTAAATTTACAATGAGTTAAGTGGGCTAGGACGCTAGGTAGCCGGGTTAAGTGAGTCGAAATCAGCTTCTTGATTAAAAATTTAAAACAGATGATTATAGTGAAACGCAATGTAACGAGTGTACAACCTACATATAACATGAATTGCGTTAATTATGATGAACAAGAACTGTGAACCACTCATACTATGTGTTGTGATTTAAACATAACGTCTTGCCCTGTCGCTATCACGTAGAGAATGACCTTTAATTAATCCACCTTTTATCTGTCACATAGTGGTTTAGTTGAAACAGGCGTTAAGGGGGTGACACGTCCCTTTAAGTAGACCGACACAATGTTTAAGGCTTTAACAAGATGATGTGGCTACGAGCGTTAAGCCACAACATCTAGTCAAGGCTATCTCGTTTTATATGGTAAAAATATGAACAAATACAAAACATTCAAATCCAAATAATAATGGAACCATGTAATCGGTGCTTATCATGGGAAACCAGAAATACTGATTACTACCTCATTTTTTATAGTAAAAAATCTGAACAAATACAAAACATTCAAATCCAAAATGATAATGGAATGCATGTAATCAGTGCTAATCATGGAATACTAGAAATTCTGATTGCTATTTAGGTCCATTTTGCTCTATTATGCTTAAGGCCCTATTTCTATTAGAAGCCCAAACCATCAACCCAAATCATTGGTAGCTGTTCAATTTAATGTTTTAGCAACAACCATCAAAAACCGAACCAGAAGCATCTCTATTTACAGTAACTAGCAGGAAACTCGCGCGATGCGGCGGCACCGACAAAAAAAAAAAACGCCTAGTTAAACTGGTTGGGTTTGGTTGACTTGGCGGGTTCGCTAACTGACTCTTTTACGTTGTTTATATTCTTAAAATATATTTTTATGTCATAGCAAATATTGGCCAGTTTTTCGCACCATATAAAAGTTCAAATGTAATGTGTTTAGAGTAAAAATACGCAAAAAATAAAAAAATATAGGTCGTGTTCTTGTCAACCAGTAAATACTTATAACATTTTTAGGTTTACGTCAGACAAGATTTTCAAACTTATGTCAAAATTTATGAGTTTGTGTTGGGTGAGGGTCACAACCTATCAAACACCCCCGGCCGCCTATCTGACAAGGATATATACCTTATAAGCTACTAATGAAACTTATAGCGGAGTCATATTTTTATTTTTACACGGGATAGTCTCGGCTATAAAAATGCATCACTGATGATAAAAGAATATAGAAGAATGTTCTTGTATAAACTTGTACAAATTGTTCTTATCCTACAAACAGTCATTAACGTGAGAAGTGAATAATGGTATTATTTTTTTTTAATTTTTTTCTATATTGTTAAACATGTATTTTAGTAGTGAAATTTATTGCCAATGATCTATAGATCGGGTGGTGGAAAGACCTGAGTTATCCTAAGGAGACTCAGGTTCGATCCCCATCTGCATCAAATAGTGAGGTAATAGTGCGTAATGATGGTGACAAACCCACCGAGGGGCGCTTGATCTTGAGCGTCATCCCGGTTTTCATCCGGCTGTTACTTCAGCGAGGCAACTCGTGTGCAGGGGCGGAGCATTAAAGGGGCGGGGAGGGGCGGCCGACCCCCCCCCTGAATTTTCGCTCAGAAGTTTCGAGTATATAGTTTTTGCATGGAATTTTTTTGGTATATACGGTTTCGACCCCCCGTTAAAAAATAGTTATATAAACCAAAACTTTAACCCAAAACAAAGTAAATGTAAAGCTCAAATCCTAAAGTACTAATCACAAAAACTACATGAGCGGGATAGTAAATTCAATGAGCAAGCGATTGAGTTGTTATCTCTTAGCTACTCGAGCTTGGCTGGGTAAAAATCTCGAAACGAGCCGAACCTTATCGAGCCCGAGCTCAGCCTAGCATGTGAAGTTCGCTAGGCTCGTCAAACCTTAGTGTAATATTAGGTTTATTAATATTTAATAATATTTACCCACTCATTGAAGCTTGTTTACTAAACGAGCCCAAGCCGAACTTCATTTATCGAGCTCCGAACCAATTATTTATATTACTTTTATTTAAAATATTAACTAATAGATAGTAAACGAGCCGAGCTCTCATAAGTCTTTTGAGCTCGATCCTGATCGAGCTCGAGCTTAGCTCGGCTCGTTTGCACCCCAATCCATAATTGAATAATTAAAAAATCTTAAAGGTCGACGGGATGAACTGTAATTCTTCATCCAGGTACCAACCCTTTGTCTCATTTTTAATGTTTTAGTGTCTTTGTTCAATTGTTTGTTAAAAATGCTTAAAACTTTTATATTTATTGTATTTAATGAATGACTCGACTCGACCCGACCCGAATCGAATCACCGACACGAACATATCACTCGAACTATAGCTTCAGAAAAAAATAGGTCCCGTCCCGTGACCGCTGACTTCCGACCCCCCCGAAGCAAATTCTCAAGCTTCGCCACTGCTCGTGTGGAGGCAGTACGGTTTTCGGGGAACGCCACCAAGGCTGACAAGCCGGTCCGGATCCGATAGAACACGGAGTTCGGCCAGCCTTGACGGGGTGACGACTTCGATCGACATCGTGACAATGGTTCACTTATTAAACTAAATAATGTCTGACCTATTACTTTTTGAAGAAAAACATATTTAAATTTAAACTTTATATGAAAATTGCTAATTTTAGAACCAATATATAATAGGAAAACTTAAAAAAAAAATTACCTAAGTAATATAACACATCAATCCGTTCAAAAAATAATATAACACATCAATACCATTTGTAAATACAAAAACAAGTATCATAACGTGAAGCATACATGCATACCGAGATGATAGTTTTACTGTCCAATTCCATACAAATAAGCTGAACCAAATCATAGAAAGCCAAGTCAGATTAATTGTTGTGCTAACTGCTAACTACAATTACCTAAGTTAGTCTATACAAAATTGTTCTTTAAAAAATAAAGCACAAGGTATATTACAATAATGGATTGTAAACACGAAACAAACATGTGTGGATGCAAGAATTAACCTTCATGTTTCAAGAGGCCGTGATTATTACCAAACATCTAATAATCATGTTTACCACTTTCAGACTGCACTTTGTGTTAGGGATGAGCTCGGGACGGTATCGGTATCGAACCGATACCGATTCCGACAATACCGATACCAAAAAGTCCAAAAAAACCAATACCGATACCGACATCGAACACATACGGTACGGTACGACATTGGTTCGGTACGGTACCGGTATGGTATCGGTATTTTACCTTAAAATACCGATACCATACCGATCCCGTACCGATACCGATAATACCGAAACCGAAAATCCATAAATATGGGTACCGATACCGATCCCGAAACCCCTCGGTTCGGTACGGTATCGGGACGGGACGGGATCGGTATTCGGCCTTGTATACTCATCCCTACTTTGTGCATCTTCCAAACTCCCATTTTCAGTTTGATATACAGCTTCATTGTTGGATCCTCAATTATTTTACACTAATGAATAAGTAGAAAATGAGTAGGTAGCCAATGATCTCCAGCTCAGCTGGTTTGAGGTTGGGTGGGTTTTTTCTTAGGGGTTCTCATCCTAGGGTATGTCACAGGTTCGATCCATGCACACCACAAAAAATTCCCCGTGACGGTTTGAGCTTAGAGCATTCACAACAGCTCCGCCATTTTTATGTGAGTGTGTATCTCAAATTATATGGGGTGGGTGTAAGTGGTTGTGAGTGAAGAAAATGGGGAATCTACTGTTTATCAGTATATTTAGGGTTATTTGGGAATCTTTTGGGGAAAACATGAAACTGTATATATTTTTTAATAATTGTTGAAAGTGGTTGTGAGTGGAGAAGAGAGAAACTATAATGATTTTTTATGTAATATGTGGTTGTGATTGGTTGTGAGCAAATGGAGGATGGGGAAGCTGATGTGAATGCTCTTAGGCAAGGAGGACACCGGTGTGTGGGTAAGGATTGAAACTTGAGACCACTAGGTTAGGGTTGTACAAGGATTTCCACTGAACTAAGTCTTTCAAAAAAAAATGAGTAGGTTGAGTAACGGGTCAAAATGAGTAGTTTTAGCCTCTATTTGAGAGTCATTAACTACACGAATCATTAATACTTCCTTGTAGGGAACTTATCACTAATGTATCAAATCCAAAAATAAACCAAGAAGAAGTCAACAAAATTTGACATATAAACTACATGTAAATATATAAGTTTATAGCTCGAAACATGGTTTCCACATTAGAAGTCTAACAAGTTAAGCATAACTTCATATCATTTCAAAAGAAAGAAGTGATATTCACAAAGAGGTTCAAAGTAAGTATGGTGAAATTAGAAAACTATAGACAAACTAAAGTACACTTTGTTAGAAAACCCCAAATCTATATTTTTTTTCGTCGAGAATGCAGATAGCATACATAAGATCACATAAGATATAAGAATGTATAGAACAGGATTTGAAGACTGTCCACCGTGAGTGATAACCAAATCTGAAAAGGGAAGCTATCCAAGTCAAATTCGTCATCGATATCTGAACTATATGGGTTGGTGTTGTGAGTCAAGCCTGGTGATGACTAATTACTCGCAAAAGATCCTAGTTTCGGTTCGGTCCAAAATTTTCATAAAAACCATCCAACCCATGCCGTGAACACCCTTAGCATATAATATATCAATAATCAATGTATAATTCAACTTTCCAACATAGAAAACAACTTTAGTTTATAATCGTTCATAACTTTTGGAAAATAATTACAAAAATAACCATCTTTATTGACACTTTTTTTGTTCGGGAGATTGTTAATTAATATATTACAACAAATTAATACTTTTGTAAGTACAAAGGAAGGGGCAGAGCTTACACGAGCCAACTTTGAAGTTGGAAGTGGATAAAGGCAACATCCGCTTTTGACCAATCAAACTTGACGCAAAAACTCATCTCAGAACATAGAGTTTCAAACCTATATATTCCGAGATAAGTTACAAAAGTATGAACAGAATTGCATTTACCAGTTCACCTATGCTTATAGACTTTAATGTGATTTCTTGAAATGACAATGCATTGTTGATTTGCAAATGAAAGTGCTTAATCATAAGGGAAAAAAACAAATAACCATAAAGAAGTAAATCACTCACTTTAGCAAAGAATGTTGCTCTAAAGAAGTCTCTAGCTAAAAAAAAGTAGTTTGGATTGCAATACATGAACCACTTGAGCTAACAGTGTTGTAAATATAATTATATAGAACTACATTTCATATCAAATAGTGTAAATCTTACATATTATATAATAAAAGAATATCTGATGACACCTTTTCTAAGTATGCATGATCTCTCAAGAAAGGATTAGAGTAATTTACCAAAACAACATATTCCTTCAAATCCAGGTACACTTTCCACATATCCCAGAGATGGAGGTGTTTTCAGAGAAGGTGAAAAAAGCTTGCTCGGATGGGTATTTTGATGGAGTTCGCTTGCCAAAGGATGGTCCCATTGTTTCTCATTTATTGTACGCGGATGACGCCATGATGATGGGTGAGTGGTCTTTATTTAATTTTGCAAATATGAAGAGGTTATTGAGGATATTTTTTCTGTGCTCCGGACTTAAAATAAATATTCATAAATATGTGCTTTATGGTGTGGGTGTGCGTAATGAGGAGTTAATTGCGATGGCGAATAGGATGGGTTGTAAGTCGGGGTTGCTTCCGTTTTCGTACTTGGGTATTATGGTAGGGGCCAATATGAATAGAGTGTCTCACTGGGATCAGGTTCTGAATGCTTTTAGAAGTCGGTTATCAAAATGGAAGGCAAATAATATTTCTATCGGGGGCCGGGTTACGCTTATTAAGTCGGTCCTGGATAGTTTACCAACGTATTATTTTTCGTTATTTAAGGCCCGGTTAAGATTGTTAAAAGACTTGAACAGTATATGAGGAGGTTTCTTTGGGGTGGCTCAGATGAAGTTAGGAAGATGGCATGGGTCGCTTGGAATCAAGTTACATGTAATAGAGAAGAAGGTGGGTTGGGGTTGGCTAGGCTTGATGAATGTAATAAGGCGCTGTTGTTAAAGTGGTGTTGGAGATATTTTACGGAACAAAAGGCTTTATGGCGTAAAGTGGTTGATTCTATTCATGGTTCGGATCGTAAATGGGGTGCGCTTCCGGTCAATAATAATGTAACAGGGGTTTGGAAAAATATTGTGACTTCATGTGGTAAGATCAAAATAAATGGGGCTGGTATTATGAATATGATAAGGGCCCGGGTTGGTAATGGGAAGGATATTCGCTTCTGGATCGATCCATGGTTATGTCGATTACCTTTGAAAGAATGCTACCCGGATTTATTCGCTTTGGAGATGCAAAAGAAATGCTTCGTTTGCGAAAGATGTGACTTCAGGGAGTCCAACTCGGTTATAAGTAGGAAATGGAAAAGGGTGTTGGTGTCTCATGAAGAGATTGAACATAGGCAACAATTGGAAGCTATGTTGGTCGATGTGTGTTTCTCGGCGCAAGATGATAGATGGTGCTGGAACGATAATAAAAATGATACATTTGAAGTGGCTTCCGCTAAGCGATGGTTACGTGGGAAAGGTAGCGGCGAAAAGTTTGGTTTTCAGTGGTGTAAATGGGTCCCGACCAAGTGTAATATTTTTATGTGGCGTGCTTTTCTTGATCGTATTCCAACCAAGGTGGCTTTGCAACGAAGGAATGTACAGGTACAAGATGATGTTTGTGCGCTATGTGAAGATGGGGCTGAAATAAATGATCATATTCTTACGGGGTGTGGAATTGCGGCGGGTGTGTGGAGCGGTATAGCTAGTTGGTGCCGCATTCCTCCAGTGTATGTGTTTGCGGTTACGGATATTGTACGTATAGCTGAGTATTGTGGGTTGTCGGGAGAACCAAAGAAAGTGGTTCATGGCATTAGCATTATTGCGAGTTGGAGAATCTGGAAAGCTAGAAATGAAAAGGTGTTCTCTAATAAGCCTATTGCGGTTGCGGGTCTTGTCTCGGATATTAAAGTTTTGGGCTTTCTGTGGTACAATATCCCAGAGTTCATCATTTACAAACACCTATTTTGACTCCCAAAAGTTAGTGTTTAATTAAAATATAAAGATAAGAGAATCTATTCTGAAAAAAAAAAATTGAAGTCAGAAACACATCAAATAACTCCAAAAGAATGGGATCTTGTTATTAAATATTCTTCTAGAAAAATGTTGAAATAAATTAATAGAAACACTAAACTAATAAGCTAACTCTCATAATCAAAAATACATTCTTATCAAAAGAATTAACATATAAGTGAAGATAAAAAAAACTTTAGCGAACTTTAGGTGTTAAAAGCGGATATTCAAGTAATAAGTTGATTCCCATCCTAGACCATTGTCAAGAACATGGTACAGTAGATCCTCCGTTGCATCCCAATCTTTAACTAAAACCTCAGACAACTGGACCAACGTTGTTAGCCTGATGTGATGGAGAATTAGGCAAGGAACCATCTTAGTTCATGAACTTCATTTGAGTTGGAATAAACTATATCATATATCAAACACATTACACAACTGGACATAACAAATTTCATAATTCTAAAACAATGGTAGAATGCTATGAAAGAACACATTAATCATACAACTACACAAATACAAAATTAATGGTTTATGTAGTACAAACATCTAAACGCAAACTTGAAATAGTTGTATTAAGGTCTTATGACACACTTCGTATTGCATAACTAAAACTGAAGAACAGAGATTAGATTTTACCATGAAAATAGCTTAATCTGGAATTGCAAAAGATGAATTTGAAAGCCTAAAACCAGCATCAATCACCACCACCTGCATTTTTCTATAGTTTATCTGCTGGAAATTATACATTAAATGATGAAGAAATTATTAGATGCACCAATAACCTCACTCTTAGATGTAGTTCTCCCAAATTCAAATATGTGTTTCACTTGTCTAGCTTTCCAGCTAGTTGGAACAACAACTTTAGTAAATCAAGGTAAAACAATGTGACTTAACTCATTAATTTAAATCAACAAAAGTTTCCCCAAAATTACATAATAATTGGAACCGGACGGGAGATTCAGAACCTCAGATCCACTATTCTAAACAATCCCTAATTACCTTACTATAATAATACTTATCTTGTGTAGCGCCATCCTAAATAACTTAAAACGGTTCGACATATACCATATAATGTATGTAGAAGGAATTTGAAAGCAAGGATCAGGAGAGAGGGAAAGAAGGAAATAAAGAGGCATTTGAATTTTGAAAGGGGATTTAGGGTTTGGAAATTTGTTGTTGGTAAATTGTAACTGCTAACTAAAAATTAGGAAACTAAAGTGTAATTAATATGGGGTACTAAAGTGTAAAAGTGTTTGAATGACTCTTTTACCCTCATTTTAGGGTTGTTAAAGAAAATAAAGTTCTTAACTTTTGGGTATCTTAAACTACCCTTGCCTCATACATTATAATATAGTATAGATAAGTTATAATGCATAATGATATTTAGCTATGCTTTAATACAATTAGTAAGAATTTGGATGTCTCTGAAACTAAGTTAACTAGGTTGACTGTAAAGCAATGAGAGGTCTTAGTAGACATGCTCCAAAGGACTCGTAGCTGGAACCTCTGATAGTACAAAAAGTTTCTCAATAATGACAATCGTTGCAAACGTTTAATACAATTTAATGTTTACATATTATAAAGTTAAATGAATGAATCATTTAAATGACATAAAACAACATGATAAGGTCTCTACCTTCAAAATCAAGAAAAAAAAACTACGAAAAGTCCCGAAACCCGAAAAAACAAACCAAGTATTTCTAGCTTATTCAACATACTCTTTTCAGGTGAAGCTTTCGACTTGTAAGATCATTTTCGATAGCAATTGTCCTACTATTGTAGCATGGGAAAAGATTTTCGGAGTAGGTAGCAGTTGTTTTAAGAGAATGATACCTGAACTTTGTATTGACAATAGTAGGCATCTGGCATCCATCGAGCACCTGGTATGCACACAGAAAGATACAAGGTTGTTCAGTTCACCCTAAAATCATAAGCTCAAACAAGTGTCTTCACAAATGACAAAAAATTGGCAATGTAAAGTATGTTAGGTATTGATGTCATCTAACTTAACTAGCAAGGTGTGGTTAAACATGGTTTAACAAAAGTTAAAAATAACATCTGATTAGCAGGGCCAACTATTTTGAAGCTATGGTTTAGGCACCTAAACTTTAAAAGATTTTGTTTAATATATATGGTATTTTCTTGTAATCAAGGTGACAAACCTTTAGCTTAATATATCTACGCTCTACAAGTCTTTTATATTGTATTTATCAAACAAATAGTTCTAATCTCTTAATTATTGTTATCTTCATGTTTTATGCAACTTTTTTAGTTGGAAAAAGGTCCAAAATTTAGTATTTGCTTTATGCATCCACAAAGGTTGAGTCAGCCCTGCTATTTGGTTAGCCCGAGGTTGGTCACACGCAAAAAAAAAGAAATCAAGATTGACGCTCGCCAAAAAAATGGCAGAGGGATGATGGTGCCCCCCTTTAGACAACAGCGTTATTAGCTGACGTGAAGGTGTAGTGTGAGCCCACACCACCCAACCTTATAGGTTTAAAGGTTTTTTTTTACTTAAAAATAAAAGGTTTTAATATTTTTGATTAACTTAAGTGAAGAACGTGAATTATCTATCTCTTAAAAACCAATGTCGGTGATCTTTACCAAATTGGTCCTCCAAATTGCTTTACATTTTAACCTTTCATTTGTTGCTTTTCTGCATATGCGGTCCCTCCTAGCTTGTATCCGTTTCATGGCATTTTAAACCAAAATATATGACGAAGATATCCTCAAAACTAAGAGTTTGCAAACGGTGATTAGGGTAGTCAAGGGTTGTCAATGGTACACCAGAAGGTACTACGACGAACTTGGTCTCTCGACAAAGATTGGCATAGTAGATGCTGGAGGGGAAAGCAATAGGGAAACTCAGTATTTTTCATCTTTAAATGAGACTAGGAAACATAGTAGATGGAAATGGAGGTGATGAACTGATAAGAGACTTAATGGGGTGATGGCGCATGGTATCAATGGTGGTCTCCTGTATACTTGGTTACATTTTGTTTTGGATTCTAAAATCAATACAAATAATTGTTTGTTTGTCAAAATCACATAACTATATGTGTAATCAAATTTGGTGTGCTTATAAATATTTTAATGAACTAAATTTGAAATATATAAGTAGTTTATTAGAGTTTTTTGATAATTTATTATTCATAACTTGTGACGTGATTATTTTTATCTACGTCCCTATATAAATATTGGGGTCATTTACATATTTCCCCCTGCTAAGATCATTTATTACATATTTACCCAACTTAAAAAGTCAATTACATATTTCCCCTTCCTAAGGCATACACAAGTTGCAAGTCAATTACATATTTCCCCCTCCCAGGGGGAAATATGTAAATATGTAATTAGGAGCCTTAGCAGGGGAAATATGTAAAAAATCCTAAATATTGTAAATAGTGGTTGCACACAAAATCAGTGAACCAAACACGCTTGAGGCATATTACAACTACATTTTCTTTACATAAATATGTTTACATTGTATTAAAGTATGCTTAGTAAGGGACATTGAAACATATGCTTGAGATTTAACTAGGGTACGTCTTAAAATAATAAGACATATAACAAAATAGAATGACGTTTCTATGGAGGAAAATGATGGATACAACTAAGATGCATCGTTGTGGTTTAAGGAATCAAAATCTTGATTATAAATTAAAACCTTGAACTGAAACCAATGAGTTTCAAAAGGAGTTTGATATTGATATCATAGAATCTCATGGTAAGTTGAATATGATTAATATTTAATCATTCAATTTGGGTATTGTCTTATATTAATGGTGGATGTATAAAATGAGTCATTTGACATGTTTAGCTTAATTTTCATAAATTTTAATATGATTACATGTAGCTTTATAGATGAATCTTAGTGGTTTTAGTGATTATTCAACATTAAGTACCTTTATAAATGTTGGGTTATTGTGCACTTTATGTAACAACTAAAGCTGAAAATGGGTAAAACTAGACTTAGAAATACCCTGAATCTTTGTTGTTCAGACTTTATTGTTGAAAGGGAGAAATATGCGCATGTATACAGTCGTTTAAAATGAGGCAAAAGTACTGAATTGTTGTTTTGGTATTTAACATGTACCATTTGGTGAAAGTGACTGGGGTTTTATATATAAGTTTGTATAAACCCACTTAGTATTGCTAATGATGTTTTTAGGTAAATTAGTAAATCACCGCAATGAAAGGATTAAGGATGGATGAGCCTTAATTATATAGGGACATTTGGAGACAAAACGTGCGTTTTTATATGTTTAACATGTCACATAACGTTTGGACTAATCCGTCTGATGTTTACAATGTACCCGCGCGCCTAATTACTAGTTTCATTCTTATTTGAAAAAAAACCTTATTTTTATGAGGATATCTTTCTTAGTTATCTATATCTATATTTTACTTTATTAGAGAAACTCGATGGATAAGAAGGTAAATTTACATCTTTTTTAAGATGGCATCCCAATAGTTTCATGCTTAAAACCCAGTTTATCATGAAAATGTTTCCCGTATTACCTTTTTCCTGCAAAACCGTGTTGTACATTCTGATCATCATAACTCCCAATGCCTTTGATTATCCTCAATTTAAGAAATTGAATGGGATTCAATGCAATTAAATCCTGTGCAACTGAAGAGTCTTGCCTTCATACATACACACACTATTACAAAAAGACACACCCATTACCGAGCAATCATTGTTCTCCATTTCAATCAAATTTCTTCTCCACAAAACCTCTACGAAAACCTCCTTCACTTTCAATCAAATCCCATCTTTTATATCTACCAGAAGATCCATTATTTTAAAGCCATATATTTCTAAACTTTTGTGGTGGTTTGAGGTATAACCCACTTCATTTTGCTCCTGTTTTATTTAATTTACTTGTTTATTTGATCTTTAAGGGCTAAAAATTGAGTCTTTTTGGCACTGTTTTTAAGCTTTGAAGAACATGTCTCAATTGGAAGCAGAAAATGGTGATAGCAAGTCAAATATGGAAGATCATGAAGTTATTGAGCAGATTAGAAGATGAACTTTTGGGGTTGTTTTTCTTGTCTATAAAAAACTGAAAAACAAGTATGCAATTTCTATTTTCCATTTGTGTGTGTTCTATGTTATTTCTTAAATCTTGCTATTTCTAGGGTAATAGGATTCACACTAATAAAGGTCTTGAAAATAATTTATTTTTTATTTTTGTCAACATATTAGGAGGTATTTTATTTGTGGTTCCTATTGATTATTGACTACGGACTACCTTTGTTCTATAGTTAGATTTGAATTTGACTTCATTTAAGTCAAACATGTTTTTTTATATATTTTATGAAAATTGTTGTGATTCTAGTTACATGTCAAAGATCCATTTTACACTTACATATACACATGTGTCTATGCATAAACAAAAAATTCTCTGTAGTTTGTTTCAAAGTAAACTATCTGATCAATAGTACATGAACTATGAAGCAAAATATAAATGCCACAGATGGTATCATGACAAATTGTAAATCATAATTTCATATGGTTCATTAAATACAAATGAGTTAAATGCCAATTTAGTCCTTGAGGTTTGTCAAAAAATGCCACTTTCATCCAAATCTTTTTTTTTTGTCAATTTAGTCCTGTGGTTTCATTTTTTTTTGTCATTTTAGTCCGTGTGGACTAACAAGATTTGAATGAAAGTGACAATTTTTGACAAACCTCAGGGACTAAAATGACAAAAAATGAAACCACAGGGACTAAGGGGGTGTTTGGGATTGAGTTGAAAAATGACTTATTGACTTATTAACTTTTTGAAAAGCCAATAAGTCAATAAGTAATTTGGAAAAGCACCAAATCCTGGCTTTTCAAAATGACTTATTGACTTATTGGCTTTTTCAAAAAGTTAATAAGTCAATAAGTTGTTTCCAAACTCAATCCCAAACATGCTCTAAATTAACAAAAAAAATAAGATTTGGATGAAAATGACAATTTTTGACAAACCCCAGGGACTAAATTAACAAATTAAAGAAAATGAACTGTATTGATAAATTACCTATTTAGTTAATGTCATGTTTACATAAAAGTTAATACCCATTTTATCGTAAGAAGTAAACTGAAGGGAAGGTCTAATAGAAGGTTCGTGTATGTGTCCTTGATGATTGTATTTTATTTTTTATTTTTTTGGTTTCTTGGTGAAAGTTATTTCTTATTTATTGATTTTGGAAGGATGCTACTTGCAAGAAATTGAACGAGTTTCCAAAGCTTATTGCAACTATTACATCTGGTATCATTTTTGGCTTCTTCATTGGGTCATCATTTCCAGCTTTCTCAATAGTAATCTATATATTTTCATAAAAATGATTCGGGAGACAATAATTAAAATACACTTTTGACCTGTTTGACCCTAGCTTACTATATTCATTTTTTAGAATTTACATTTTATGGTGTATAAAGTTTTGGGCAATTTAAACTGTGAAAAAAATAAACACCCGCGGTAACGTGCGAGCATTCCAACTAGTTTTTATAATAATAATGTATCTTTATTGTTCATTTGTTAATTTGTTTATATTTTATTTTGTGACCGACCTAGACCTTCATGCGTTGAGTTGATCATCGTAAAAAGCTAACTGTGTCAGAAGAAAAAAAAAGTTGGTCCACCCATGAGTATATGTAAGGCTAGGGGTGTGGGATAAACCCCTCTTATTATGCCAATAGATTTTGGGGCAACTATGGTGTCCCCCTTAGTATTAATGGCATGGTTTAACATCCCATTTTAAAGAAAAAAAATTGATTGGTTGGAAAAGGGGACCCACCATGTTATTCGTTCATGCCCACTAAGAGCTCGGCATAGAGGGAGGATGGCGCCCTAAATAGGGGATTGGGGACGATGTTGGATGTGTCACACAGCTGAGGTTTACGCACACCCTAGCTTAAATTATGCTCAATCTCATTTACAAAAGAAGACATGGTGCACCAAGTTTTATACACTTCACTTGCCAAAAAGCATCTTATCCATAGTCAGATGGTTCTATACTGTGTCAGTTTGAATTGTCCAACCCTAATACAAACCATATATTTATCTTTGTCAAACACATGGATCGTAACCCAAACACGACCCGTTGAGCCATTTTAAACATGACAAGCAGGTCGACTAGTATTAATCAATTGTTGTAAACCTGTTAGTCAGGTTGCTGAGTTGTAAATAATGGGTGTACGTACCTTAACACCAAGGGTGTTAACGGTGACGTGGCATTTTAACTTTCATTGTATACCACTCCCTTCCCATGTTAAGGGGCATTAAATTGGCACTAAGTTAACATGTTAACATGACTTAAAAGAGAGAAAGTTAAGGGGATGAGGTAGAGTTAAGTGGCGTTAAACCATTTCCTTGAAGTGAGCTAGTGTGAAAAAAGACAAATGAAGGATGTGACATCTAGGTGGAGTTAAAGATGATTACAGTATACCCCATGGCTAAATTGAAAAGATTATAAATCTCAATTAAAAAACTACCCGTTTATATAAACCAGCCAATCCAAATAGAACCTATATATACTAACCTCTTTATAAATGAAGAAACAACAATCCAAACAATACTAAAAAATATAAGAAGAATGAAAAGATTTTATTAATGTTGGTGGTGATGATTACAAAGACTAAGAACGAGTATTAAATGGACAATGATTCAACCAATCTTTCTTACAGTCAACTTAGAGTAGTGGTACGTGTGTGTTTAAGTGTGAAATTGGTCGTCCCCTTTCCATAAGGAGAGGGGTTATTTATAGTAAGTATGGTGCAAGCCCACGAATTTATAGTGATTGACAGCTTATTCATGCAGACCCCATAGATCGTTGGGAGAATTTGTGTTGTCCTTCCCTGATTAGCTAGATGTCCTTTTCACTCGTACTTTTTGTCCTTGTTAGTGGCAGGAGATCATGTAGCAAGGAATTCTTGCCTCTGATTGGTCGAATTTCCCTTTCATTCTCTCTCTGCAGATGTCACGTCCCAGGTGTCGCGCGGGCCCCACATAAGCTTCCTTTTATTACTCTTTTAGGGCTGACGTGTAAGTGTGACCTACTGACCTTACGCGAGTTATCTGCTCGCGCGTCCTCGCGTTTGCACGTTCTGATACATATCTCTTCAATTAGGGGTGCAAACGAGCCTAACAGCTCGCGAGCTACTCAAGCTTGAGCCTAAAACAAAGCTCGTTTATTTATCGAGCTCGGGCTTGAGCCTGGCATGTGAAGCTCGTTATCGAGCCTAGTGTAATATTAGTTTTTTTTTTAATATTTAATAATATTTACCACTCATTTAAAGTTGTTTAGTAAACGAACCCCGAGCTCGAGCTTCACTTATCGAGCTCACGAGCCTAAATGAACTATTATTTATATTATTTTTATTTAACATATTAACTAATAAATACTAAACGAGCCGAGCTCGAGTTTGAGAAATTACAAACGAGCCAAGCTTGAGCTTTGAAAACAAAGCTCAAATCGAGCCGAGCTCGAGCTCTTATAACTTAATCAAGCTTGAGTTCAAGCCTGATCGAGCTCAGGCTCGACTCGACTCGTTTGCACCTTAACTTCAATAGATTATAGATTATTTCCTTGTCAATATCGGGTTTCCTTATTATTATTACTATTTTTTTTTCTTTCAATAGACGGGTGGACCGAAGGGTTCTGTCCGTACAGACTAGAGGCCGTCTGGGACCTATTTCGACCATTGGGGGCCACGTACAGAGTACCGACAATTAGGGGTGTTCAGAATTCGATTCGAATTCGAAAAATTCGAAATTCGATTTAGTTCGATTCGATTACCAAGAATTCGATTCGATTATTAAGAATTCGAATTCGATTCGAATTCGAATTCGAGTCCAGTAAATCGAATACGAATCGAATACGAATTTATGATTTTAAATTCGATTCGATTCGAAATTCGAATAAAAAATTGTACATGTATATTTTTTTAAATATATATACACATATACACATTATTATATACACAAGTATACACATTGGAAAAAAAAACTTCTAAATTTTGGTCAAACTCTAAGAACCCATAGTGTCTATAACTTTTAGCATAACCATGTTTTATATATTTACCTTATATATCACAAAACTCTATAAAACTATACTCTCTACTATTTTTACTATTCTCGTATTTGACATATTGTTGTTTATCAATTTTGTAGATTTGTATTTTATATGTTAAAAATAATGAGTTTGTATTAGTTTTAAAACTAAAAGTAAAACAATTTGTTATTTAAGGTGAATTTGAACTAAATCGAATTTATTCGAATTCGATTCGAATTCGAGTTTCTTATTCGAATCGAATACGAATCGAATAAATTGAATTTTAAACGAATACGAATCGAATACGAATTCAGGTAAAAATATTAAAAATTCGAATAATTCGATTCGAATAATTCGAAAATTCGTTATTCGATTCGTTGAACACCCCTACCGACAATACTTTAGTTGATCGTTAAAAAAAAATCATCATACCATAAAACAAAATAATTTAATGTTATATACTAAAAAAAAGAACCGTCCGGTCCATGCTATTTTACAATTTTACAAAGCCCCTTCCGACACTTGTTTCTCTCTCTACTCTCTCTCTAAAACTCTCGATTTCGATTTGCAGACAGATGATCTAACACCACCATTCATCCAAATCCGCCACCAACCCACGTCAATTCTCCACAAATCACACACACCCATCTCCTCAATCACACAATCCCAATACCCATCTTCACAGATCGAAGGTACGCCGTTTTTCCACTCATAATAATATTATCTTCATACCACACACCTAACCCACTTCCAGTTCCGTTTATTTGTCTTCAATGCAGGTAAATTACATACCCACGTGAGCTCCACGTGTTTCCCCAACAGTTGTTGCTAACATGCATGTTTTTTGCGTGTGGGTATTAAGATGCACGCCAAGTGTTCGATGAATTGCTAGGGGTTTATTAAGTGTTGAAGATGGCTAGTAATCAGGTGGTGCAAGTACGGAAAGATGAGCTGGCGGCATGCATGACATGCCCTATTTGTAATAAGTTGTTTAGAGATGCTACTACTATCCCTGAATGTCTTCATACATGTGAGTCATTAATATGTCTTGTTTGGAATGGTATTTTGTGTTGTTTTATGGTTTTGTTGTGTAATTTGTTTAATTTTTATTTGTGTTTTCAGGCAAGGTTTATTAATCTCAAACTGGGTAGGATTAGTTAGAGATTTTATAGACTAAAGATTGCTGACTGATTGATGTTAAATGATAAAGTGTCCTGCTTTTGTTGGTCTCATTGTTATGTAGACTAAAGATTACTGCTTTTGTGTTTACTAATTGAAAGTTTCAGCATGGTTTCGTACTATCGTAGTTTCGTTATATTGTTTATGTCTTTGGAAGGCAGAGGGTGAAGAAAGATGCATGATTTATGAATGTTTTTAAAAGACTTAGTTTTGCTATTCAAAAGGGCTGGCGTCGCAGCTTGTTGGTCGTTTGCCTTCTATTTTGATGGATTAGATTGCACGTCTAGTTGAGCTTTTTATTAATAGAGTACTAGATCAGGCATGATTTTGAATTCCCATAATTTTGGAATATACCCGTTTTAGCATTGACTGTTCTAAAATTGTATTAGCTAATAAAATATCTTGTATCTTCTAATTGGTGTCCTGTGTTCAAACTGTACAAGAAAATGTGATCAAAGATAGAAGTTTGTTTTGTTTTCATTTAATCTTGTTGGGAAAGTGGGAAACTGAGATAAGTGCATGATGTTCTCTTATTGTCCACAAGTGAGGAGTGAGGACACTTAATTTTAGGTAAAGGGTTTGAAATCGACACCTAGGTTGTACTTTACTGCTCTTTCACTTATGCTAGTAACATTCATGTTTGGATTCCTGTCTCTGTTCCAGTTCTATAAAATTGTTAATTACGTTTTGCTTCTTGGTCATTATCCAGTCTGCAGGAGATGCATTCGTAAGAAATTTACAGATGAAGAACTTGAATGTTGTCCAATATGCAAGATCGATCTAGGATGTGTACCTTTGGAGAAATTGAGGTCCACCCTTCTCTCTCTCTCTCTCTCTCTCCCTCTCCCGATATGTATGTGTGTGTAATGCAACAATGCGCATCAAATGGCTCTTACATGTAGGGAAATGCACCATGGCATTCTATATTAAAACACACATAGTTTGAGATAGGTTATATAGTTTGTAAGATGGATTCATGTTTGCAACGTCTGATTCGATTGGTGTGTGGGTAAAGGCTCGGAATATGTATCTTTACATGAATCTCGTGCATAATAAAGAAACTACAAGACTCTAAATTCTTCGTGTGAAACTTAGGGGGTCTTTGGATGTGAGCTAAACAATCAGATTTGGATGATCAGGAAATGAGATGCTGTAATAAAACCTAAAATTTAGATAAATATAAAATTAACCAACCGGCTAGTAGCTTTGCTGCAATCATTGGCCCTCAGCTGAAGCAATGAGCTCAATAAAGTTGATATACCGACACTTCTAATTGTGTAAAGTGTAGCATAGTCTAGAAAGGGTGTATCCAATCACATTATCCAAGTTGTATATATATACGATTTCATTAACATAATAAAAAAGTTGTAACAATTTTAAGAATATTTTATGTGGCGGATCTTCTTTAATATGTTTGCATATGCAACGGTTTACTTATTTTCTCCATAGACAAAGCACCCCTGTTCTACTCACAGTCTTTTTTTTTATTTTTTTTATTTTTTTTATTAAAGACCCTATATTACTTATAATATGGCATCTGTACTGAACAAGTGCTAGAAAAGCATGATTGTAAAGCAGCCATCTTCAGTAGTAAAACTGTATTTAAGGAAGCGTATTCAACTTCGGTACTTTCATCTATGTCAGCAAGTTAGCATTTTTTTTCATGGGACGCGTCATCTGCCACATCATCATTCTTTTTACATGATGGATTACCTCAAACCGAAATATCTGACAACATGAGGGACTGAGGGTTCTTGTAAAAAATATATAAAAACTTAAAGGGTTTATATGGGTGAAAATAAAGATAGTCACCAAAAACAGTAGCCAGAAGTCAAAGCAAAGTTGGTTATCATCATTCTTTTTCATATGTTTTTTTTTTTTTTTTTTGTAGCATCGTATTCTTATGTTAAACGAAGTTAGATCTAAACGTACATCATACATGACATGTGAAAGAAGCATTTGTTTTGAACCTTCATATTTATTATTTGTGTATTTATTTATTTATATATTTTGCATCAAGCAGGGCGGACCATAATTTGCAAGATGTGAGGGCTAAAATTTTCCCGTACAAACGGAGAAGAGTGAAGGCCCCTGAAGTAGTGGCTTCAGCTACACTACCATTGAGACGAAAAGAGAGATCACTTTCATCACTTGTAGTCAACACTCCAAGAGTGTCACCACAAACCACATTGACCGGAAAAAGGTCAAAAGTCACATCAAGGAAGAAATTACGTGGCTCAAATTTCTCTGTTGAGAAACGGGCCAAAAAAGAGGATGATTCTATGGAAGATTGCCAAGAAAGTTCCAGTTCACCTGAGACTTCAAACAAGATCAAACACAACTCTAAGCAGGTAAAAACAGTTGACTCTTGTTAGAGATAAAGTATAACCTAAGTTATCTATCTTTTAAAGGGTTGTTGTAGGGTCAAACGGTTTCGGGTGATTATGGGTACCTTTTAGTGAATTCAAAACAGGTTTTGTCGGGTTGGACTGACCCGTCACCAAATCACTTATATGAACTTTTTTTTTTTTTTTTTTTAGTTTGGTAAATAATTAGTGTTTTAATTAAGATTACAAAAATTATACTATCAAAACAGTTTTCATTCCATTTTTTTTTTTAATAAAATGGTTCCGAAGGTTGTCAATTGTAATAATTTGAATGTGCTTTAATGCCACATATTAAGTAAACGGGTTGAATTACTGTCTCTAATAATGACAAAATCACCATCCTTTTGGACATGGCAATCATGTTATTTACATCTTAAGTTTAATTAATTACTTTAAAGAAAGATTATTATAAACATGCAGAATTCTTCAACTGATGAAGAAAAAGAAAATGGTCAACCATGGGAAGAAAAAGTTGACTGGAAACCTTTGAATGATCTTGTGGAAGCAGCAAACAGGAGTAAATCTTCAAAACTTGCTCAGGGAGCTGTTGTCAAATCCGAACCATCATACGCCTTAAAGAATGATAAAAACGTGCCTAAATCTAAAGGGAAAGACGCCTTACAGAAACCTAAAGTTCAAGATGATAGCCATGAGGCTGATGATGCTAATGATTCTTTAAAACCTGAAAAAAAGTTAAGAAGAAAACGCAAAAAGAAAGATGGCGTCTTAGGGGATTCGGGTGCTACTACCACCCAGTCTATGCTGGTTGCTGGTGGCAGTAATGGCGTCCGGGAGAAAAGAACATATCCTATTTGGTTCCAGCTGGTGCCATTTATAGAACAGTGAGTACTTTATTGTGATTTAAAATAGTTAGAGGTGGCAATTTCGATCTGTTAATAAATAAACGGGTCAATTTGGGCTATGTTTTTATCCCTAACAGGTGCAGTTGGTAAATTTAAACTTTTAGTGGAGGGAAACAGGACAAATGGGGGAAATGTCAAATTGGTTGAACAAGTTGAAAAAAGTCGGGTTTTAATCAGTGTTGCAAAACTCGGTTTGGGCTTGTACTCGGCGACCTACCCTGGAGCGAGTACTCGGCCTAATCGGGGGAGTACTCGGGGCTCAAATCGGCCTATGCGGGGAGTACTCGGAGTACTCGGCTATACTCGGCGACCTACCCTGGAGCGACGAGTACTGGGGGAGTAATCGGTCAACTCGGCCTTGTTTTTCAACACTGGTTTTAATTCATAAAACTTCCTAAATCATTGTATTTAAAAAGTTATGATTTGGCACACTTTTTGTTGATTAAAAAATGGGAAAAAGTGTTTCGGGTCGATGTAACCTGACCCGTAACCAAAAGTTATGTCTTTGACCCAAACTCCTTTTGACCTCTTATACAACTGGGCCGGCTCGCCCTTTTTGCCACCTCTAGACTCTTGTAATCTTTTTGAAATAGTTTCAAGTGGCACAAATGTTTGTTTCTAATTGCACATTTTTTATTCCCTTTCAATACTTTCCAGGGAAGGGGAACCCTTGCGCCAAATAGAAGGGCGTTATGTTAAATTAAAGTGAGTTATCTCTTTAGCTTCATACCAATTTTGCTCAAAGATACATGCATTTCGATTATATATACACACATACATTCATACATACATATCGTATCATTAATCATATATGCCTTAATGATGTGAAATTGCGAATATATTATTCATCCTGATACTGGTTTGTTATCATATTGTTTGTTTAATTTCAAGAGAATTTGCAGCACAATGCAAAATTAGGTACTATTAGCCAGCTACATTTGATGATATATAGGTCTAATTGGCTAGAGGAGGTAACTTCGGCCCGTTTACTTATAAATGGGTTGTGTAGTTAACTTGCAAACCAAAGAAACGTTTCGATTGGTCAAACGGATTTAAGTCATCAGAAGTGTATTTAAAATTCAAATGCATACAAGTCGGCAAGTCGCTTAAATCACTTTATTCAAAAAAGCTAGTTCGCTATTGTAATAATCTATAGTTTTTGCATCATAACTTAGCACATTATTTTTATTTATAAATTCCAAATAACGGATAAAAAAGTGTTCACGAGTTTCTCAACCCGTTTTGGAGCCTTACCTAAAATGACCAGTTTTGACCCGTTATCCAACCAACCTGACCCACACATTACCCCGGTTTGGATCGTTCAATCATCACATTTAAACGCGTTTTGGAGGAAGGTCACGATCTTTTTCATGGCACTTATTTTTGTGCTGGAAAATGGTCGTCAATCTTTTCTCGAACGGTTTTCTTCCTTTTGCACATTTTTTTTTTCTTTTTTCTTTATTTTCTTTTACCTATTGCCATTTTTTGCTGTTGAACAATTGTATAATTAGAGATACACCTGCGTTTCTGACTACCTGAATTGATATGGTTACAGTGATGGAAATGTACCTATTTCGATAATCCAAAAGCTCGTGATGAACAAACTGCAACTTCCAAGCGAGCAGGAGGTAAATTACTCGAGCATTTGATTTTTATGGGCCATGTTTATATCATGTGAAGGAAACTAAGATGTGACCGACACAAACATATGTTTTTCTTATGGATGTAGGTAGAGCTCAGATGCATGGGTCAGCCGGTGGGTCCCACGCTGCAGCTGCGTAATTTGATGGAGCAATGGCTGCAGGCTCACCCAAACACAATAACCGCAAATGTTGGTTCATCTGCACATGAATTTGTCATGGAAATATCATATGCCAAGAAGACTCTTGCTCCGGCTATGGTCCCGGCCCCACAAAACTCCATGAATCGCGATGATATATGAAGGGAAACCGGCTGCATGAGTTCTATAATGTTGTTTTTAGTTTATGAGATTATAAGTTTATATTCGGTTATAACTTTTGATTTTGGTAACTACTCTTTGGATTTGTTGTTCAAGTTGAACTTTGTAATTTAAGTTCCATCTCTCGGTCAATTGTTCAAGTTGGTGACGAAATGGGCGGGTCAGGTGTAATTTTGTATGCATCGTAACATGTTGACCGGAAACACTTTTCGACTATTTATAGTATATTGCTCAATTTGGTGGCCGAGTGGGTGGTGTGGGGTGTATTTTTGTACTCGGAGCATATTGGTACGTCTAACAAAATGTATTTGACACGACACATTTAACATGGTTATTGAACACGAACATGACATGTTTATCTAAAACATGCCCTTTTCTTAAGCACTAACATAATGTTTAATAATTAGGTTACATAACATGAATGACACGTAACGTTTACGCTTTAACACGACTTACAAAACACTTAATTTGATAATAAAACCTAATTAACACAATAAAATAAAAATTACCAAAAATCAGAATAATAATAATTATCATACTCAGTTAATTTCACATATAGCAAAGCTAAGGTAGGGTCAGATAAGGGTAAAATGTAGACACCCTTACCTTCCACCCTAAGAATAAAGAGGCTGCTTCCAGTGAGACCCTCGGCCCAACAAAAATCACAATAATCTATTTAATTATTATAAACTATATAACTACATTACCGCGTCATTTCAACCTATTAACATACTTAACACGATAAATTAAACATGTTATATACGCATTTAGACACGTTATTTAGACACGTTTTTATACCAGATCATTACTCATTAACGTGTCTACTACCCAATTATTACCTTTTAATATCATGATGATCATTTTGCCACCTAGGATGCCACGTCGGATGTCACGTAGGATCATTTTGCCACCTAGGATGCCACGTCAGCATCACACTAACTGAGTTAGACTTCCGTTAGTTTGGGTCCATTATATTCCAATATGTCGAAAGTTGGGACCACTATTTGTAATTTTTATAGTTAGGACTGTTATTGGCCAATAGTTAATAGCTGGGAGCCTGAGATTATTTATTTTCAAAAAAACAACATCAAACAACACATCTAAACAAAACAACAAACAACAAACTTTTAAACCTTAAAGTGCCAACACAAACACAAACATAACCATAAACACAAACAACAACAACCTTAAAGCCCAGTAATCCCAATCTCTGCCAGAACCTCCTTACATTTAGGATCAATCTCTTTAACCATAAACCCAATCGGATTCGCCTTCCGAACTTTACCCCGAACGCCATTCTTATCCGTCAACGAAACGCGAGCACTGCTCTCATCATCCATAACCTCAGGACACTTACTATCAGGACTCTCAGTAACCTTCACATCACATATCTCCTCCTCATGATCACCAGTTGCAGCAATCGTATACTTCCCATTGGCATCAGTCTTCCCTCTAGCTTACACGTTTCGGTCTCTGATTCGCGTTCGCGGCATTGTAACACGACCTTTGTGTTGGGGATTGGGTAGCTGAGTTTGGTAGGGAACTGGATTCGACATGGGTCGCAGTAGACTGTGCCTTGGACGACGAACGATTCGCCGTCTGAGGAGGACGGGGATGGGGCCGGGGAGGTGGCTGGGCTGGTGGCGCGGCAGGTGGCCGGGCAAATGATGGATAGAATGAAGCAGATGAGGGTGAGGATCGCGGCGTAATTCGGCATTGTTTGGTTAGGAATTGGTTGCAGGGTTGAATGTAGATGATGATGATGATGAAGAATATTATTATTATTATTATTATTATTATTAAGTAGGATTGAATGTTATTATTATTCAGGATTTAATGGAGGGGATGTGAAGGGGGGAGAAGAGGTTGAGAGGAATTGGCGGGAATGGTGGTTAAGTTTCTATTTTTGGAAGTTTAATGTTACCAATGGTTTATAATAAGTCTTACTTGTATCTATACAATTTGTTGATTTTTTTTATACTTTTTATATATATTCAATTAATTTTTTTTTTACAATTCAAATCATAATATTTCATTCCATCATCCCAAAACAAGTTATATTTGGATAGTGGGTAAGCGGGCAATAAACTGTGTGTTGTTATCTCTTTTTGAATCGCAAAACCTAACTTTCGTCTTCAAAACGGACTACCCCGGCACAAAGTCGTTGTCTCACAATCCCACCAGTGAGCTCAACACAAGCATGCTTGATTGCTTGCCCCCCACCTGGCCAAATACAAGAACATTTGCGAGATGCAGGGTAGATTTCCCCTCTCTCGGATGAGTCAAAAAATTAACCGGTGCTTCTTTCTTGGCCAAGACCCCAGCACGTCCAAGCACATCCCATAAAACATCTCTGACCAGGTCATGACGATACTTGAACCCGACAATTCCTTGCAGTGAAGTGTATGCTCGCCAAATCTATCCAGACAAGCTTTTTTTGCAAATAGGACATGGTTCATCCGGGGGGTAAAGAGGTATCATAAGCTGGTATTTGAGAACAACACTATATTCGACCGCCGACATCCGTTGTCCAAGCCCTTCGATGGGCAAGACAGTCAAAAAATCCTGAGCATGGGCCCCTTAGAGACATGCAAGCACTGCCTTTTGTCTCGAAGTCATATCAAACTATCGTTCCATAGTCTTCAGGTGTTTACCGTAAAGAGCACTCACCAGGGTTTGTTGAGGTTTCTTGGGGGCGGTCTCCTTATCGGTATAACCACCTAGATCGAGTTCTGGAAGAGTTGTTTTAAAATTACCAAGAGCGAGGGTGTAATCAGAGTCCACCCCCACCACAACCGCACTTCGCAGGATATGGTCCTGCGATCCCACGTATGGGACCTGGATGCTACAAAGGCATATGCACATGCATCCTTTGCCAAGGAAAGCCCTAAGCCCCTGTACCGCATAGGCAAGGACGCCAACCTCCACTGAAGATTCCTAGAATGCGCCCCTCCACAGAAAACAATGTTTTCAATCGCTCCCCGCAGGCCTGTATAAAAAATGGACACCGCCTCTTTGACATTCTTTGGTTGACATGTTTGGAGTCCAAACACTAATCTAGCAACCCCCATGCACGCGCGCAGTAAGATGAGCTTACTTTGTGGGTCCCTTAATATTGGCAGGTGTTCCATGAGTTCAATCGTACGCAAGGCTTTTTTGTCGCCAAAGAACGTATGTAGCCTGCATCCCGGCTAACAGCATCCCCAAGGATTTTAACCCCCCTGTACCCGAAGAACAAGCGAATGAAGAACCAATGTAAAAAGGAGGGGCCCGAGGGGGTCCCATTGCTATACCCTTGTAGTAGCACCAATGTGAGTATCACCCACGTATAACCTGGGGTGTCGGGCATACAAGAATTTCACCCACGGGTAAATGGATGGTCATCGACAACTAACTTCTCTAAGAAGTGTCGTACGGTCGACTACGTTAAAAGCATTAGAGAAGTCCACAGTGAGCATGGTCAGGGAGCCATTAGAATGGAACATGTTCAAAAACCTGTTGGCGTTGTGCAACACTGCTTCTGTCCCATTAGGGACCCCAACCCAAAATTGAAAATCTCCCAGATAGACAGCCATCTCTTTACCTACTTTACGCATTGTGACTTTCGACACCAATCTTCTCCAGATGGCCCCAACCGCGATAGGTCTAATTCCGTTTTCAGGCTTTAACAAGGGGGCCAGTGGGGTCCCGACAATGAACTCCGCCAGTGCCATAGGACAAAGCCCCCCAGCCACATGTTGATTACATCTATGATGGATTTAAGAAGTCCAGAGGTGGTGGGGGAACCCTGGCCACAAAAGGCGTCCAAGATATGTTGAGCCCGCAAACCATCCCTCATACAAGAGGTCCCCTTCGGAAAGGATTTGATACATTCCAGTACACAATCAACATCAACTTGTAACGATGGCTAAGATGGCACAGTGGAAGGCGTAGTCGGAGCGTCCACAATAGGGTGTTTATCTATTAAGGCTTTCAAAGTGGCCTTCCCAAGAGGCCACTTTGACCGCTTCCATGAAATGGCCATCTGATGTGTTGCCAAATGCATCACATTTATATAGTAGTTTTGTATAGTTTTTAATCATTTAACGTTCGTAAATATCATGTCTTAGATACTTATTTGTGTCTTGGTGTTAAGCAGGTGTTCGTGGGCTAAAACAAGAGAAAAAGAGTCTAATTGGAGGTGAAACGAGTGCACGGATGAATAAGGAATAAAAAGAAAATAAAATCTGTCAGATCACTTATTCATGCCCCATGAATAACCTCAGGAGTTATTCATGCCCCGCGAATAACTGAATTGGGTTGCAAAATGACTATACTGCCCTTAATGAATCCAGCTATTTACCCTTGTTACCCTCGCGAAGTCAGGAGTTATTCATGCCACGCGAATAAGTCAGGGAGTTATTCATGGGGTCGCGAATAACTCTTCAGCCCATAAAAAGCCCATTTTCGCAATTAAAAACCTAGCAGCCGTTTGGGGAGATGATTATCGACTTCCAGAGCTTCCAAGGGGCGATTTTGAAGACTTTTTGCAGTTCCATTCATTCCGGTTGATGCCAGAGCAATCCAGAACAAGTTTTGAAGCCGAAATCATGATTATGCACGGCTAATCATCTTGCGGTTTCTCCGGGTGAACGATTTGGGTATATTATCATTTGTTTTATGTTTGCTACTCATTATTTGGATCAGATTTTGTGAACACCTTAAAGTTCTTTGCGTCTGATTGTATGTTTGACTGATCTAGACAGTTTGGTTAATTAATATTATTGCATTCTGTTATCGTATCTTGGTTTTCTTGCACTAGGATTAATTTAACTTTGCAATTAATGTTATGATAGCTGAGCTGGGTCGAACAACTTAAACAAAGTCATGTCTATGTGATTTCCTATATAGGGTGATAACATAATTCATTTGATAATTACCGAATCAGAAACCCGGAGTGACCGTTTTCTTTATATTATTGTTTTTAGTCAAACTTTAATCAATCTTTTCTTGCAAGCAAAGCAGCACATTAGTTTAATCTTCATAATTTTATTAGTTTTTCTATTATTATAATTAAAAATTGCTATTAACACTAACCACAGACTCCTCGTGGTTCGACAACCCTACTCCCTATACTGCAGTCCTTGTAGCTAAGGAGTTGTTTTTAAAATATTTTTTGATTAGCACTTCGACACGCGATCAAAATGGCGCCGTTGCCGGGGAGTTCGTGCGCTAAGTGTTTTTAGTTTAATTATTATTTTATTTGATTTAAAAAAAAACAAAAAAAAAAAATTCTTTTTCTCTTGTCTTGTATTTTTCTCCATTTTGTTCAGTATTACGCTGGGTATGTTAGTTTTGCAGGAAAATTGAATTCAAGATGAATTGGGTGGATTATGATGCATGTGGGTGTTGCGAGAGCCCATATCATCTGATGCAGGATTGTCCAATTGCCCGTCAGAGAGTTAAAGCATATAATGCACGAAAAGATCGTATTATCTTTGGGCTAGAAAAAGATGAAGACTCATACTTATCATCCTCTTATTATTGGCCACAATATCAGAACTGTCAGCAAAGATACTACAAGCCAAACATTTATCAATCTAGGGAACAAACTGCAGATTACTACATGAATACTGACCCGATTGTTCATGGAGGCCAGAGTGTTGACTACGGTTATCAACAACAAAACAATGAAGAGGGAAGCAATGATCAGCTGAGTGAGATCTTAGAGGCCATAAAGGCTGTCCATGAAGATGTAAAGGCGATCCGAGAAGATTTTAAGAGAATTCGGAAGGATAATGAAGTTCGGGACCACACCGTTGAGGCATTGTTTAAGCAAGTTGGTCAACTGGCAGCAGATTTAGAACTTGAAGATTTGATTGTTGAACCGGATATGGTTAACGTTGACGTGGCTGAAAAAGTTGAAGAGGCACATGTGGACCAGGTTGTGATGGAGGAAGCCTTAGAAGAGGAAGCTACATGTAACACCCCAACCGATGGCGGAAACATCGAGGTGTCACGTAGTGACGATTGTTCAATAGCTCATGGACTAAAGTGTAAAATTGAATACATTGATTAAATAATTTATTACATTGAAATGAGTTACAATGATACTAACTGTCTACTAAATTGAAATACAATAAATCAAAATCTAAATATAAATCCGAAAGCTTAAAGGATGCATCTCAAAACAACCTGAAACATGTACAAAATTATTTGGTCAACACACAAAGTATTGGTGAGCATACCCTGTTTGTATACATATAGTAGAAAAGTGTTTCGTAATTCATGTGCGGTACCATTTGCAATTATGTAATAAGTAATATCCGTTCAAAACCAAACCTGAAGAATAATGACTAACACATGACTAACCAACTGAATAATGAATTAACAAGACAATGACCAAGATTCTCTCAACAGAGTCTCAAGGGGGTATACCATAGTACTATTCATTGAAAAGCTAGGCCGCCCAGCGGTTAATGATTTTGACAAGTCATAGACACACCAATTATCATAAAGCAAACACACATGAGAATTGCATTAAGTATAAGAAATTGAAACTTGATAAATATATAAGTACATGAGTCACCCCAAAGTAGTAAAACAGTAAAAAGGGGAAAGATATACTCACAGTTTGCGAAAGCGATCAAAATCCACTTAAGCGGTTGTGAGCTAAGTAGTGAGAATTCCGAGGAATTCAACCTATAACGTATATAAATACTAGTAAGGTAAAGTCTACAAAGTCTTAAGGTATCTAGGGTCTAAGGCATTAGGGTTTGCTAAGTCGATTTGGGGAATCAGAGATTTTATGATTAGTCGAATAAATGTAAAAGTTGCATATTAAAAATAATATACCAAAGTTTGTAATATGATTTAGGTAATATGATTATTACCGATTAAATATTTAGATAACGATATGTTTGAATAATCAAGACAAAATAATTTAGTTAATTACTTTAACTAAATTAAAATAATACGATAACCATAAATATATAAATAAATAATTTTTGTATTACACAACGATTCAACAAAGAATAATTAAGACATTAAACCATACGAGTATTTCTATTTTATAAGAAAAACATTTATAAAATAGATGTTAAAATTTGTATAAATAAATAAATGTTTTATTATGTCTAACTAAACATAAATAAGACTAATAATACTATACGTGATCCAAAAATATTTATTTTATAGAAAATGGATGATTTCTGATGTAAACATATTAAAATAATTTTCCCATAATTTATATGAACTTATTTATATTTAAAACTGATTTAATGAGATTAAATCATGTTTAAATGATTAAAAATGGGAAAATTAATAAAAATAAATGTTTTCTTGACCAATAATTTTTATTTCAGTTGAGAATGGTTAGAAATAATTACTCAAAAAGTTTGAGATTAAAATCATTAAAAATGAATTTTTTTATCAATTATTTATGATTAAAACAATTTAATTCAATAAAAATATAAAAATAAAACATTTTTCAGAAAATAAAAATGTGGAAATGTTCTTTATGATGTCAAGAAGCTATACCTAAATTTTCATAATTTTTGGAGCAAAAATGGATTTATTATGAATATTCTAAGATATAAATGTATTTGTATATAAATAATAGGAAAAGAAAACAACTAAAATACAAAATCTGGAAAAAGGAAAAAAAAACAAAAAACTCAAATGTTGCCATAAGGACTCGAACCCGTGAGCCTTCAGTTAAACCCCCACACCCTAACCACTAGACCAAATGATGCTTTTGTTATTTTATTTAAAGCATAATTATTTTAAAACATTAAATATGGCTCATCTTCTTCCCCAAGCTTAACAACTAGAACCCTAACCCTAAGCCAACATCAATAAAACCCGATTTGACACAGGTAGCGGCCAAAAACATAGGGCTTTCGTTCAGAATTGCGTGGAGATCAAAACGGCATAAGAAAAACGGACTCACATTGTGTTTTGAGGCTCGAATCGTCGTTATGCAGGTCCGGACTTTGAGAGCCGATTAACGAGTATTCTGGTCGTGATTTTGATCTTTTCTTTGTGGGTTTTGTTGTGTGGATGTGCAGCAACGAGTTGGTAAAGTCAATTTATAGTTTAGACATGATTATAGACGTTTTTAAGAGGCGTTTATCGTGGTTTAAAAGTAAGCGACGGTTATGATCTTAAAGCTTGATTAAATCGTAATTATCACGCGTTAATGGCACCTTTCATGATCCGTAACGGGTGTGTAACGATGAAATAATAATTATCAGACAGTAAAAACGAGTTTTTGATGTGTTTAATCGGGTTTTGAAGTTGGCCGGAATTAAATTCCGGTGGCCGGAATATATCGCCGGAATTGCGGGTCCAAGAAGGGAAGGGGAAACACTTTTAAAACTTTCATACTTTGACAGGAATGGTCCCTTGACTTTAACTAAGTTAGATTATTATGCAACTAAGTTAGTATTTCCTTTATAAACTTAACAATATTAACTAAGTTTAACTTAAAACTTTAATAAAACTAGAATCTTTTTATAATATCCATTCCGGACGACGTTTCAACGTACGTATTTGATTAAAATGTATACCCGATCCATAACAAATATAAATGATAAAAAAAAAATTTTATTCGCTTTAAAATTAAATTTGAAAACGACAAAACTTTTAGGGATTATAATGGAAATATTTGAAGGACTGTAATTGACATCTTGCTAAAAGATAAAGGTGACGGTTGTCACAGTCTCCCCTACTTTAGAAAATTTCGTCTCGAAATTTCTTTCAAGTGGAGGTTTCTATAAAACCAAAAAGGCGTTGTAAAAGTCAAGTAGGTAAAAAAAATTCATCATTTATGATTTTCCCAAAATTAAAATAGTTGTCTAATATCCGAAGTAAATGTTTTAAATTATTTTGACAGTTAACCCGAGATTAAGAAATTGAGAGTTTAAATGTGAAAGGCTTTGGGAATGTGTAACGGGTGAGGGGTAGTGATACTAATGAAGCAATCTCCCCTACTTAAAAAAAAAAATCTAACTGAACTTTATTAAGGATAGGTAACAGGATTTTGACAGACAGAGGGTGTAAGCATATGCAAGGTTTAAGGTTTCCTATAGAGATGGTCAACAAGGAACGCTCCAACAAAACTAATTGAAGCTTATGTAAAATGTCCTTAATGAAATGCTAGCTATTAGTCAATGATCCAATGAATAGGTAACTATAAAGTAATGGGTAGGTTCTTGGTCAAACTCCTAGTCCGTTCCCGCAGTATCGTTTATGCTTATATATAGGGTGTACCGCAGCTAACCCACCACACTCCCGATACTTTAGACCCGTACTGGTTGTCTACCAATAGCCTAAATAGAATTACACACCACCCTCATGTACCTGTAAACCCATGATTGCGTTTCGAACCGTAATCATCGATTTACCTTACACTGGGGTGTTATGCTTTTCCATAACCCTATCCTAAGTAATACTAGAAACAAATGCGTGCAACTCATATGTAATAGTCACTGTAATGAAATAATGTTCAATCATGACATGGTTAGAGGTCCTTCCCTTCCGGGTTTTCCCTTTAACCGTAATATGAATAACATGTAAGTATAAAACATAGTTAGAGGTTCTTCCCTTTCGGTTTCACCCTTAACCGGTAGCTTCTGTTCACATCGTTGGCTCTAAACACCCATATTAATAAACTCCGAGATTTCCACCGTTCCCCTCGGATTAAAGGAATACTCTAATCCGAGTTGTACGTGGGCACTGGCTTAGATCTCATACGAGTTATCAACTAGTATATTCGTTGGCCATGACGATGAACAAAATAATGTAAAGTATAACAGGGTTTTGCTCAAAACAGGAAAGAAAATGTGCATATACCAAATATGCGTTCAAGTAAGTATATAAGTATAGCATAAAATTTCGACTGAAAGAAAAGTATCGAGTAAATCGCACAATTGCACAAAATGAAAATAAACGAGTTGTATTAATGCAAATAGTCAATGTGAAAATAGTCACAAATAACGTGTTTTAGAAATAACTATGAATAAAAATGATTCAAGAATAAAATAATGAAATTTACGGCAAATGAATGTGCACAGAATAGGTGTATAGCCTACTGGCATGTGAGTTAAAATCTAGTAATTTTACATATATGTGTTATACTATAAAAGACATTTAGTAACATTCTGGTAAAAAGATATTTCCATTGTTTTGTTAAACCAAAAGTTTTGCAACTGAAAAAGTATAAGTGTAAAAGGTAAATTTTCGCAGTTTACTCGACTTTATGATATTGTTGAAAGAATAGTAGTGATGCATGAGAATAAAATTTTTTTTAGAAATCGAAGTGTGTTTTAGATTCAAAACAGGTTCATTTGCAAAATCTTCGTAAATACACATTTTCATGTGTTTACGAGAAGCCAAGTTTGAAAAATGTTATAAGGCTTATTATTAGTTGCAAGTTTCTTTCGAAAACATATATTGATTACGTCATATGAAAACAAAAGGTTTACATTTGATAAAATGTGCATTACAAGTTTATAAAATACAAAATGAAACCATTTTATGAAGTATGTGTAAATCTAATGTGTTTTGAAAGACCAAGATTTAAAATGACGTGAATGATAAAATTAACGTATGTAATAGATTACCAATATTTAAGAAAATTCATAATCAACGAGATGTAGAAACAGATCCTTGAGATGTGGATTTCACTCCTAACTCAAAGATGTATTTCAAAATTGAAAACGATTGTGGAATGGAACCAATCACTAAGTTAAGGATATCACTCCCAGCTTAGTGGTTAAGTTTCTTTTTGAAGGAAATACTCTTTGAGGTGTGGATGTCACTCCTATCTCAAAGACATATTCCTAAGATAAATAACATATAGAGGAGTGAAACTAATCACCAAGGTATGGATGTCACTCCTAACTTGGCGCTATCGTTTCGTTTGTGAAGTACGAGCGTATTCTTCGCCAAGCAAAGTATCGAAAAAAAATAACGAGAAAGAATCACAGTGAAAATATCTCGATAGAAAATATAAAGATAAAGAGAAATATATACGAGAGGACTCGTGAAAGTAAGCTTAGTTATAGACTAGGCTAAAAGGCATTCTAATAACCTAATTCCCTATAACCATGGCTCTGATACCAATCTGTAACACCCCAACCGATGGCGGAAACATCGAGGTGTCACGTAGTGACGATTGTTCAATAGCTCATGGACTAAAGTGTAAAATTGAATACATTGATTAAATAATTTATTACATTGAAATGAGTTACAATGATACTAACTGTCTACTAAATTGAAATACAATAAATCAAAATCTAAATATAAATCCGAAAGCTTAAAGGATGCATCTCAAAACAACCTGAAACATGTACAAAATTATTTGGTCAACACACAAAGTATTGGTGAGCATACCCTGTTTGTATACATATAGTAGAAAAGTGTTTCGCAATTCATGTGCGGTACCATTTGCAATTATGTAATAAGTAATATCCGTTCAAAACCAAACCTGAAGAATAATGACTAACACATGACTAACCAACTGAATAATGAATTAACAAGACAATGACCAAGATTCTCTCAACAGAGTCTCAAGGGGGTATACCATAGTACTATTCATTGAAAAGCTAGGCCGCCCAGCGGTTAATGATTTTGACAAGTCATAGACACACCAATTATCATAAAGCAAACACACATGAGAATTGCATTAAGTATAAGAAATTGAAACTTGATTAATATATAAGTACATGAGTCACCCCAAAGTAGTAAAACAGTAAAAAGGGGAAAGATATACTCACAGTTTGCGAAAGCGATCAAAATCCACTTAAGCGGTTGTGAGCTAAGTAGTGAGAATTCCGAGGAATTCAACCTATAACGTATATAAATACTAGTAAGGTAAAGTCTACAAAGTCTTAAGGTATCTAGGGTCTAAGGCATTAGGGTTTGCTAAGTCGATTTGGGGAATCAGAGATTTTATGATTAGTCGAATAAATGTAAAAGTTGCATATTAAAAATAATATACCAAAGTTTGTAATATGATTTAGGTAATATGATTATTACCGATTAAATATTTAGATAACGATATGTTTGAATAATCAAGACAAAATAATTTAGTTAATTACTTTAACTAAATTAAAATAATACGATAACCATAAATATATAAATAAATAATTTTTGTATTACACAACGATTCAACAAAGAATAATTAAGACATTAAACCATACGAGTATTTCTATTTTATAAGAAAAACATTTATAAAATAGATGTTAAAATTTGTATAAATAAATAAATGTTTTATTATGTCTAACTAAACATAAATAAGACTAATAATACTATACGTGATCCAAAAATATTTATTTTATAGAAAATGGATGATTTCTGATGTAAACATATTAAAATAATTTTCCCATAATTTATATGAACTTATTTATATTTAAAACTGATTTAATGAGATTAAATCATGTTTAAATGATTAAAAATGGGAAAATTAATAAAAATAAATGTTTTCTTGACCAATAATTTTTATTTCAGTTGAGAATGGTTAGAAATAATTACTCAAAAAGTTTGAGATTAAAATCATTAAAAATGAATTTTTTTATCAATTATTTATGATTAAAACAATTTAATTCAATAAAAATATAAAAATAAAACATTTTTCAGAAAATAAAAATGTGGAAATGTTCTTTATGATGTCAAGAAGCTATACCTAAATTTTCATAATTTTTGGAGCAAAAATGGATTTATTATGAATATTCTAAGATATAAATGTATTTGTATATAAATAATAGGAAAAGAAAACAACTAAAATACAAAATCTGGAAAAAGGAAAAAAAAACAAAAAACTCAAATGTTGCCATAAGGACTCGAACCCGTGAGCCTTCAGTTAAACCCCCACACCCTAACCACTAGACCAAATGATGCTTTTGTTATTTTATTTAAAGCATAATTATTTAAAACATTAAATATGGCTCATCTTCTTCCCCAAGCTTAACAACTAGAACCCTAACCCTAAGCCAACATCAATAAAACCCGATTTGACACAGGTAGCGGCCAAAAACATAGGGCTTTCGTTCGGAATTGCGTGGAGATCAAAACGGCATAAGAAAAACGGACTCACATTGTGTTTTGAGGCTCGAATCGTCGTTATGCAGGTCCGGACTTTGAGAGCCGATTAACGAGTATTCTGGTCGTGATTTTGATCTTTTCTTTGTGGGTTTTGTTGTGTGGATGTGCAGCAACGAGTTGGTAAAGTCAATTTATAGTTTAGACATGATTATAGACGTTTTTAAGAGGCGTTTATCGTGGTTTAAAAGTAAGCGACGGTTATGATCTTAAAGCTTGATTAAATCGTAATTATCACGCGTTAATGGCACCTTTCATGATCCGTAACGGGTGTGTAACGATGAAATAATAATTATCAGACAGTAAAAACGAGTTTTTGATGTGTTTAATCGGGTTTTGAAGTTGGCCGGAATTAAATTCCGGTGGCCGGAATATATCGCCGGAATTGCGGGTCCAAGAAGGGAAGGGGAAACACTTTTAAAACTTTCATACTTTGACAGGAATGGTCCCTTGACTTTAACTAAGTTAGATTATTATGCAACTAAGTTAGTATTTCCTTTATAAACTTAACAATATTAACTAAGTTTAACTTAAAACTTTAATAAAACTAGAATCTTTTTATAATATCCATTCCGGACGACGTTTCAACGTACGTATTTGATTAAAATGTATACCCGATCCATAACAAATATAAATGATAAAAAAAAAATTTATTCGCTTTAAAATTAAATTTGAAAACGACAAAACTTTTAGGGATTATAATGGAAATATTTGAAGGACTGTAATTGACATCTTGCTAAAAGATAAAGGTGACGGTTGTCACAGTCTCCCCTACTTTAGAAAATTTCGTCTCGAAATTTCTTTCAAGTGGAGGTTTCTATGAAACCAAAAAGGCGTTGTAAAAGTCAAGTAGGTAAAAAAAATTCATCATTTATGATTTTCCCAAAATTAAAATAGTTGTCTAATATCCGAAGTAAATGTTTTAAATTATTTTGACAGTTAACCCGAGATTAAGAAATTGAGAGTTTAAATGTGAAAGGCTTTGGGAATGTGTAACGGGTGAGGGGTAGTGATACTAATGAAGCAATCTCCCCTACTTAAAAAAAAAAATCTAACTGAACTTTATTAAGGATAGGTAACAGGATTTTGACAGACAGAGGGTGTAAGCATATGCAAGGTTTAAGGTTTCCTATAGAGATGGTCAACAAGGAACGCTCCAACAAAACTAATTGAAGCTTATGTAAAATGTCATTAATGAAATGCTAGCTATTAGTCAATGATCCAATGAATAGGTAACTATAAAGTAATGGGTAGGTTCTTGGTCAAACTCCTAGTCCGTTCCCGCAGTATCGTTTATGCTTATATATAGGGTGTACCGCAGCTAACCCACCACACTCCCGATACTTTAGACCCGTACTGGTTGTCTACCAATAGCCTAAATAGAATTACACACCACCCTCATGTACCTGTAAACCCATGATTGCGTTTCGAACCGTAATCATCGATTTACCTTACACTGGGGTGTTATGCTTTTCCATAACCCTATCCTAAGTAATACTAGAAACAAATGCGTGCAACTCATATGTAATAGTCACTGTAATGAAATAATGTTCAATCATGACATGGTTAGAGGTCCTTCCCTTCCGGTTTTCCCTTTAACCGTAATATGAATAACATGTAAGTATAAAACATAGTTAGAGGTTCTTCCCTTTCGGTTTCACCCTTAACCGGTAGCTTCTGTTCACATCGTTGGCTCTAAACACCCATATTAATAAACTCCGAGATTTCCACCGTTCCCCTCGGATTAAAGGAATACTCTAATCCGAGTTGTACGTGGGCACTGGCTTAGATCTCATACGAGTTATCAACTAGTATATTCGTTGGCCATGACGATGAACAAAATAATGTAAAGTATAACAGGGTTTTGCTCAAAACAGGAAAGAAAATGTGCATATACCAAATATGCGTTCAAGTAAGTATATAAGTATAGCATAAAATTTCGACTGAAAGAAAAAGTATCGAGTAAATCGCACAATTGCACAAAATGAAAATAAACGAGTTGTATTAATGCAAATAGTCAATGTGAAAATAGTCACAAATAACGTGTTTTAGAAATAACTATGAATAAAAATGATTCAAGAATAAAATAATGAAATTTACGGCAAATGAATGTGCACAGAATAGGTGTATAGCCTACTGGCATGTGAGTTAAAATCTAGTAATTTTACATATATGTGTTATACTATAAAAGACATTTAGTAACATTCTGGTAAAAAGATATTTCCATTGTTTTGTTAAACCAAAAGTTTTGCAACTGAAAAAGTATAAGTGTAAAAGGTAAATTTTCGCAGTTTACTCGACTTTATGATATTGTTGAAAGAATAGTAGTGATGCATGAGAATAAAATTTTTTTTAGAAATCGAAGTGTGTTTTAGATTCAAAACAGGTTCATTTGTAAAATCTTCGTAAATACACATTTTCATGTGTTTACGAGAAGCCAAGTTTGAAAAATGTTATAAGGCTTATTATTAGTTGCAAGTTTCTTTCGAAAACATATATTGATTACGTCATATGAAAACAAAAGGTTTACATTTGATAAAATGTGCATTACAAGTTTATAAAATACAAAATGAAACCATTTTATGAAGTATGTGTAAATCTAATGTGTTTTGAAAGACCAAGATTTAAAATGACGTGAATGATAAAATTAACGTATGTAATAGATTACCAATATTTAAGAAAATTCATAATCAACGAGATGTAGAAACAGATCCTTGAGATGTGGATTTCACTCCTAACTCAAAGATGTATTTCAAAATTGAAAACGATTGTGGAATGGAACCAATCACTAAGTTAAGGATATCACTCCCAGCTTAGTGGTTAAGTTTCTTTTTGAAGGAAATACTCTTTGAGGTGTGGATGTCACTCCTATCTCAAAGACATATTCCTAAGATAAATAACATATAGAGGAGTGAAACTAATCACCAAGGTATGGATGTCACTCCTAACTTGGCGCTATCGTTTCGTTTGTGAAGTACGAGCGTATTCTTCGCCAAGCAAAGTATCGAAAAAAAATAACGAGAAAGAATCACAGTGAAAATATCTCGATAGAAAATATAAAGATAAAGAGAAATATATACGAGAGGACTCGTGAAAGTAAGCTTAGTTATAGACTAGGCTAAAAGGCATTCTAATAACCTAATTCCCTATAACCATGGCTCTGATACCAATCTGTAACACCCCAACCGATGGCGGAAACATCGAGGTGTCACGTAGTGACGATTGTTCAATAGCTCATGGACTAAAGTGTAAAATTGAATACATTGATTAAATAATTTATTACATTGAAATGAGTTACAATGATACTAACTGTCTACTAAATTGAAATACAATAAATCAAAATCTAAATATAAATCCGAAAGCTTAAAGGATGCATCTCAAAACAACCTGAAACATGTACAAAATTATTTGGTCAACACACAAAGTATTGGTGAGCATACCCTGTTTGTATACATATAGTAGAAAAGTGTTTCGCAATTCATGTGCGGTACCATTTGCAATTATGTAATAAGTAATATCCGTTCAAAACCAAACCTGAAGAATAATGACTAACACATGACTAACCAACTGAATAATGAATTAACAAGACAATGACCAAGATTCTCTCAACAGAGTCTCAAGGGGGTATACCATAGTACTATTCATTGAAAAGCTAGGCCGCCCAGCGGTTAATGATTTTGACAAGTCATAGACACACCAATTATCATAAAGCAAACACACATGAGAATTGCATTAAGTATAAGAAATTGAAACTTGATTAATATATAAGTACATGTGTCACACCCTCAAAATCCACTTGCGGGGTTTTACCGCGAGGCGCATGACAAACCAGGATCCAAACCAACGATCACAATAAACAAGTCTAAATGAATATAAATGCAATTTCAAAACATAGTTTGAAAATCCCGTTTACAGCGGAAGCTTATTCAAAAACAGTATCTCAACCATAAAACAATAGTTCAACGTTCAAATGACCATGCAACCCTAGTAAGACGCCATGCAGACGCGTGCGCCTAGTCCAGTCGTGCTACCTTAGCGACCTGAGAAAACATGTAAAAGTTTACGTCAGCACAAAAATGCTGGTGAGTTTACAGGTTTTGTATCCAAGTACCAAGTCCACCTGTCCATACTATAATAATCGAAAACCAGTATACGCTAGCTAGGCGTACGTTTTGTTACTACCACGATTGGAAAACCATTACTAACGCGAATACCAAAAGTATGCCCGATGTAGTTCCTGTTGTTCCTGTTGTTCCTGTTTGAGACAATATGCACCCGCCGACCCTCCAAGTCGACGAGCGGGGTTGGTCACTCCCAATAGCGCTATTCACATTTCCCCGTTGTGCAAACCCGCACATTCATGGTTCCCCCCGGGACTTCCAAAGATCGTGTAGTACACAATAGAAACCCATAGTATGACAGTAGTTACCAAATAATCGTTTTAACACATGTTTTCTCCCCCGAAAGTATAAAACCAGTTTAAAAGAGGGGCCGTAAACTCACCTTAAGTTGCGTTACTCCTTAACCCGAGTAAACTCAGCTGCTATGCTAGTCCCGTAAAGCGGCGACCTAACATACGACAGTTACAAGTACTTAGACTAATAACCCGCAGGTTAATTAGTCCCTAGATGTCCAGACCATAACCAAGTTCGTTTGAAAACACCGTGACTGTTTAACTGACCCAAAGTACAAGACTCGACATCCCATTGGTGACCCGAGACTCCCCGTGTTATGTTTACGCTCCAAAACATACAATAACGCAATTACACTTAACATACGTTAACGCACAACAAGTTATAGCACATCGTTCACGTATCACCGAATTACATCCAAATATATGTTACCAAGTTATTAGACATGTTACGGGGTTCCTAGCATGTTACTACATGTTAAATCGGGTATCGGAATGCTAATTTACACTTACAGCAGCAGTACACGCGATTAGGAAAAGTCAACTAGCAATTAGGTTGGTCAACTAGCAATTAGGAATCCTACTCGCCTCTATTATAGGCGATTAGGAGCTACTCACATGAACTTACTAGCAATTAGGGCTATTCACATGAACTTACTAGCAATTAGGGCTATTCACATGAACTTACTAGCAATTAGGGCTAATCACCTGATCTTTCACACGAGTAGGCTCTACTCGCCTATGTTATAGGCGATTAGCACCCTACTCGCCTATAACATAGGCGATTAGGAATGCTACTCGCCTGTAACCTTGATGTTCCGGTTTTTCGCGCGTTTAACGCTCCAAATCAGATCCAGAACGTGTGTAACCACCCAATATCATCCCAAACACTATCCTAAACATGTTTAAACCCAAAATCCTTCGTTTAACCTCGTATAATCAGTCCTGCATGCAACCAAGTAATCCAAACACCATTCACATAGCATGCAACATCATACTAACACGCGTAATCATAACCCTAATATCCAATTACTGAGATTTCTATCAGCATACTATCAATATCAATACTGATCTATCATAATAACATATCAAATCATCATCATGAATCATAAAAACCCTAGCTTTCTAATCATACACACCCATAATGCATGCATATTAGTTATAATCCGATTAACAAACCTTATTGACGATTTTCAGAAAGCATTTTCGTTTAAGAACAGGTCTGGACCATTAGGGATTAATTAAAAACGTTTATAAAGGATTATGGATGAAAATCAAACCTTAGGATTATGAAAATATGATGATTCAAGCTTGAAACCTTGAGTTTTGATCAAAAATCGCCTTCCAGAGGTTGTTTATGTGTTGGGGCGGGTTATGGGACGACTAGGGTTGGTATAATGAAGTTTAGGAGGTTAAGTATGGTATTTATAGTCGTTTTTAGTCGTCCAGCCCGTTACTAGCGAGTATGCAGCAGTTTCAGGCGATTAGGAATCCTAATCGCCTGATTGTTCAGGCAATTGGGGCCTACTCGCCCCTAAGGGCACACGAGTAGCCCCTACTCGCCCCTAAGTTTGCCTACTCGCCTCCCTTATAGGCGATTAGGCCTTCCTACTCGCCTATAGGGGCTGGTTTCGTGTGTTTTGCGCGTTAAACCCCGTTTTAACATATGTTAATACATATTCACGTACCGACAAGTCATATAATGATTGTAAACACATAACACAAGTAAATACACATATTTACACTCGTTCACCAATTCCCGGACTCGAGACTCGTACGTTCCGTATGCCCTGACGATCCTACAAATCGTCACCGTTTGTACACTTGGTTAAGGACTGACATCTAACGAACCTCTAGACCAACATCCAATGATCTTCTAGACTAACCAATAGTTCCCGAACCATAACCCGACTTAAACTAACCCAGTTAAGTACAATGTACGCGTGACTCGCTAAGGTAGACTTTCATCTAGACAACGTTGTTAACCAGAATTTGCCGGGTGTCACATCATCCCCACGTTAAAAGAATTTTCGTCCCGAAAATTGCACAAGTACCAAAAGGACAAAAAGAAATAACGAAGGAAACAAACAAAAAGATAGAAACCAAAAGAGAGATTTACCCGAGTTGTCACATCATCCCCACGTTAAAAGAATCTCGACCCGAGATTCATTCAGCTGCCGAAGAGACATGTCTCGACTCGAACGCTCCTTAGGAAAGAGATGAGGATACTTAGACTTCATCTGATCCTCCCGTTCCCATGTATATTCCGGTCCCCGGTCCGAGTTCCACCGAACCTTAACGATACGAATCTTGCTGTGACGCAGGCTACGAATCTTGTAATCAAGGATCTCCACAGGTTCTTCCACAATCCGAAGACGATCATCAACCTTGATCTCTTCTAGTGGAACGATGAGAGACTCGTCAGCCAGACACTTCTTCAAGTTTGACACGTGAAAGACGTTATGTACTTTTACCGAGCTCCGTCGGTAGATCAAGTCGATATGCCACCGGCCCAATTCGTTCCAGGATCGTAATTGGGCCGACATACCGCGGGTTGAGTTTGCCACGCTTCCCAAAGCGTATGACACCCTTCCACGGCGAGACTTTTAGAAGTACCTTGTCATTGACTTGGAATTCCAGTGGTTTGCGACGCTGATCAGCATAGCTCTTTTGCCGGTCCCGTGCCGCCGCCAACCGATTACGAATCTGTACGATCTTTTCCGAAGTTTCGTACACTAGTTCAGGCCCAGTGAGTTGACTCTCACCCACTTCAGCCCAACAAAGAGGAGAACGGCATTTCCGTCCGTACAGTGCTTCGAACGGAGCAGCCTTGATGCTCGTGTGATAGCTGTTGTTGTACGAGAATTCTACTAACGGTAAATGAGCTTCCCAACCTTTTCCAAAATCGATCACACATGCCCGCAGCATGTCTTCTAAAGTTTGAATCGTGCGCTCACTCTGACCGTCAGTCTGTGGATGATAAGCCGTACTCATGTCTAGTTGGGTACCCAAAGCCTTGTGCAAAGACTTCCAGAAGTGAGAAGTAAAATGGGAGTCACGATCCGAGATAATAGAAACTGGTACCCCGTGCTTAGAAACAACTTCTTTCAAGTAAAGACGAGCCAAACGATCCATGGTGTCGGTCTCCTTAATGGCAAGAAAATGAGCTGATTTCGTCAACCGATCGACAATCACCCATATCTTGTCGTTCCCGCTTGTGATTTAGGAAGTTGTGTGACAAAATCCATAGTAATCCGTTCCCATTTCCATTCCGGAATTTCAGGTTGTTGCAGGAGGCCCGACGGTTTCTGGTATTCCACCTTGACCTTAGCACAGGTCAAGCATTTGCTTACGTATGAGGCTATGTCCGACTCATGTTTGGCCACCAGTAAAGCACCTTCAGATCTTGGTACATCTTATCCGAACCAGGATGGATAGAATACCGGGACTTATGAGCCTCATCAAGGACAAGCTCCCGTAGTCCCCCGAATAAAGGAACCCATATGCGTTCTGCGAAATAGTGCAGGCCATCAGCCTTCGCTCTAGGTGCTTGTCGGCACCGTGCATAGTTTCAGCTTTAAGGTTTTCCTCCTTCAAAGCTTCCAACTGGGCAGAACGGAGTTGATCCGGTAGTGATGAATGAATAGTGAGTTGTAACGCCCGGACGCGACGAGGTTTAGTTGATTCCTTCCTGCTCAAGGCGTCTGCTACAACATTCGCCTTGCCAGGATGGTACTTAATAGCACAATCATAGTCGTTCAAAAGTTCAAATCCAGCGACGCTGCCGTATGTTCAAGTGTTGTTGGTCGAAAATGTGTTGGAGACTCTTGTGATCGTTGTAGATGGTGCATTTGGTACCGTACAAGTAATGTCTCCAAATTTTCAACGCGAATACCACGGCACCCAACTCCAAGTCATGAGTTGTGTAGTTCTTCTCGTGCACCTTGAGTTGACGAGAAGCATACGCGATCACTTTCTCGCGTTGCATCAATACGCAACCGAGACCATGAATAGAAGCATCACAGTAGACAACGAAATCATCAGGACCTTCAGGTAAAGACAAAATAGGAGCAGAACACAGTTTAGACTTCAGTTCTTCAAACGCTGACTCTTGTGGTTCACCCCAGTCGAATTTCCTGTCCTTCTGCGTGAGAGTGGTGAGGGGTTGAGCAATCTTCGAGAACCCCTGAATGAAACGACGATAGTAGCCCGCAAGGCCTAGGAATTGCCGCACCTCAGTTGGCGTCTTTGGTGCTCCCCAGTCCTTGATCGCTTCGATTTTAGCTGGATCGACATGAATCCCTAGTTCATTAACCACATGTCCTAGGAATTGAACTTCGCGTAACCAAAAGTCACACTTTGAGAACTTGGCGTAAAGTTGTTCCCGTCGCAAGAGTTCCAAAACTAACCGCAGATGTTCCCCGTGTTCGGTCTCGTTCTTGGAGTAGATCAGAATGTCATCAATAAACACAATGACGAACTTGTCCAAATATGGTTTACAGACGCGGTTCATCAAGTCCATGAAAACCGCTGGTGCGTTCGTGAGACCGAAAGGCATGACCAAGAATTCGAAATGGCCATAACGTGTTCGAAAAGCAGTCTTTGCAACGTCAGCCTCCCTGACGCGCAGCTGGTGATAACCGGACCTCAAGTCGATCTTGGAATAATAACTAGAACCCTGAAGCTGGTCGAATAGATCATCGATACGTGGAAGAGGGTAACGATTCTTGACGGTCAATTTGTTCAGTTCTCTGTAGTCTACACACAATCGGAAACTTCCATCCTTCTTCTTAACAAATAAAATCGGGGCTCCCCAAGGGGAAGAACTTGGTCGGATGAAACCCTTGTCCAAGAGTTCCTGTAACTGACTAGACAACTCCTGCATCTCGGGAGGTGCAAGACGGTAGGGGGCCCGAGCAATAGGAGCAGCCCCTGGTACAAGATCAATACCGAATTCGACTTGACGATGAGGAGGAAGACCAGATAAATCATCGGGAAAAACATCAGGAAACTCGCGTACCACCGGAATGTCGTCGATCTTCTTCTCATCAACAGAGGGAACAGATAAAAGCGCCAAAACGGCTGGATAACCCTTTCGAAGACACTTAAGGGCTTTCATGCTAGAGATGATGTTTAGCGGAACACCACCCTTGATACCGTACACAGAAAGAAATTCTCCATCAGGGAGAGGAATCCGAATAACCTTATCGTAACAGACAATCTCCGCGCGATACAAAGATAACCAATCCATTCCTACCACAACGTCAAAACTACCCAAAGGTACCGGCATAAGGTCGATGGGGAACGATAAACCCGACAACTCTAATCGACACTCCCGAAGGACACTAGTAGCTTCAATCGTTTTACCGTCAGCCAACTCAATAATATACTTGGTCTCTAATGGTACGGGTACTACATCTAGCAGTCGACTAATATCCATGGATACAAAACTCTTGTCGGCACCAGAATCAAATAACACGCTAACAGAACGATTATTGAGAAGAAACGTACCGGTGACTGTGTCAGGGTCCTGTCTAGCCTCAGCAGCTCCAATGACGAAGGCACGTGCATTTCTGCCGCCGCCCCCGTTGTTCCCATTCCCGTTGTTCCCACCCTGCTTCAGTTTTGGGCAATCCTTCTTGTAATGCCCAGTGTCACCACAGTTGTAGCATCCTTGTTTCCCTGTAGTCCCCTGAGTAGTCGGAGCTGAGCTGTTAGTCGGAGCCTGAGTCGATGGAAGTGTAGCCCGACAATCCTTAGCATAATGCCCTGTTCGCTGGCAGCGGTGACAACGGTTACTGTCGCAGTCCCCTTGGTGATGGCGTCCACACTTGTTGCATTTGGCAGTTTTCCCGCATAAACCACCCTGCTTGTTACCCGAAGAAGATGAACCCCCATTATCAAACTTTTTACCCTGCTGTGCAGACCCAGATCCTTTCCCGTCATTTTCCCACTTGCGCTTGTTGTTCTCTGGAGCCTTAACAGTCGAACCTTTCGCAGGCAAAATCCCCTCATTCACCTTTAAGTTGGTCATCCTATGGGCCGATCGAACCACCTCTGCATACGTAGGATGATTCCCAGCAGCCACTAACCCTGCAATTTCCGGTACTAACCCTGAGACATAGTGTTCAATCCTACGATATTCTGGCACGTGCAGATCGGGACACAGCACTGCCAACTCATTCCGCCTCACAGTATACTTCTCAATTTCCGACCCAGTCATCTTGAGGTTCCACACCTCATGCTCCAGCTTCTGTACCTCTTCCCTCGGACAATACTCACCTTCAGCAACTGCACAAAATTCTCCCATGGCATAGCATATGCCTCCCCAATACCCATGTTCTGGGTGATACCATTCCACCATGTCAATGCCACATCCTGAAATAACGCAGCAGAATACTTTACCCGATCTTCTGGAGACAGTTACACATCAGAAATACTGACTCCACTTTCTCCAACCACCTAAGCAAGCTCACCGCACCCTCAGTGCCAGAGAATTCCTGGGGCTTACAGTCCCGGAACATCTTGTAGGTGCACATGGGTGGGGTGGGTCAACAGGACACCTGAAATGAAACGTATGAGAAACCACGAATAACATAAACAAGGTTCACCAATGGGACAAAGAAAATGGATGAATCAACTTACCACCACCGTTGTGCCCTAACTGAAAGGCAGCTTGGAGCAAGTTGTTCAGATCAGCCTGCGATAGGTTAATACCTCCACCACGACCACCAGCACCACCGCGACCACACCACGTCCACCATTGCGACCACCTCCACGTCCTCCACGCACTCCAGACATGATTCTGGTAGAAAGAACGAGAAAATTTAGTTTCGCAGTTAAAGATAACCGCTAATGTTCACAAGATCAAAGCTAGATCCAATCCAGGACTATCCCCTCAAACCCAGAGCTCACTAGGGCTTCCATGCATTTCGTTTTATGATTTTGTGTGCACCCAAAATGATAAAACGCTCTACATGGTCCTCCAAGTGCTCTCCTAGTTCAAAGTTCAAATCACCGAACATAGACTCTTAGCTACACACCGTAATACCACGGTAGTTTATGACAAGTGTTTCTATTGGAGTGCGAAAGGGAGATGTCCGAGCCTTGGACAAATCTCAAGAGCACACGAGTTACTCCAATAGACTACACTGCCTAGATAACAAGTAACCCAACCTAAGATAGAACGGATGATGTAACGTAGAAAGACCAACGATTTAGAGACACCCCGACAAGACCATACATAAACCACTATAATGTTTAGTACCATGTGATCGTCTAGTGTGTGCGACTCGGCTATAGACTAGACTCTACATGCAGTCCTAGTTCACTATAACCATTGTGTAACACCCCAACCGATGGCGGAATCATCGAGGTGCCACGTAGTGACGATTGTTCAAAAGCTCATGGTACTAAAATGTAAATATTTATTGAATAATCAAAATTGTCTTACATGAAAATGGAAATTACATTGTCTATATGAAATGTAAATGTGGAAGTGACTGAAATAAAATAAGGCACTAAAAGTCTCTTGCTAAAGCATTAGATCAAACTGCACCTGAAACATGTACAAAAATAGTTTGGTCAACATATGAAATGTTGGTGAGCATTCCTAGATTTGATATATATAGTAGGTTACAAAGTTATACAATTCAAGTGCAAGCTACAGTGCAAATATGTAAACCATGTATCAAACAAATGAGCGAAATCAACCCTGTGACTGTATAATGTACTGTATGAACTGTAGTGTACTCAACCAATAAATGGATGATAACTTAACACTGGCCACGGATTCTCCGATGAAAAAGGGGGAGAATCAATCTAGGCGGGTTGTCAATCCAAATAGCGCTATCCAATGTTAAGGTCGGCTTGTACCATGTTAATGATTTCACTAAGTACAAATGTAATCCACATGTATTGTCTAAGCATAAAAGCACGTTGTAAGCAATGCACATAGTACTAGAATTGTATTTGTGAAAATGTAAAATTGTATTTGAAATTTGTAATAGTGTACATGTAACACCCCGAAAATGTATAAAAGCAAAAAGGGGATAGGAAGTACTCACAGTTCACGTAATAACTTGAAATTGGACTTGGACAACGAAATATGAATTGAGATTACTCCCAAATGATCAACCTAAAGTAATTCGATAATGTGTAAGGGAAATGACTCTAAGATATATGTATTTCTAGGGCTTCGAATTGGGGATAATTGCTCGTTTGATTAATATTAAAAATATTCGCCAATTGAGAGAAATTTAGTAAATAAATAACCAAAAATCTTTTTATGAAATTTAAATTTAAGATGGTCACAATAATATGTTTAAAGTATAAAAATAATTTTTAAAAAATTATTTTCTTTAAAATAGAATATTAATTCTATTTATAACAAATTGTCAAAAGTTAACTTTAATATTTAAAAATATTAAAATTAAAGAATTATAAGTTTAAAATTCATATTTCTGTTCTAAATGATCAGAAATAATTTGTATAAAATTTTGGTGCAAAAATATTAAAAATTGGATTTATTATGATTTAATTATGATTAAAACTAACAAAAATTGATAAAAATATTAAAATGAACGTTTTTTTCAGAAATGAAAATTATTTCTGAAATGTTTATTGTTGTACAAGTTTAGGATAATTTTTGTGGAATTTTATAAAATCGTCTAGATATTTTTATTGAATTTTATAAATAAAATAGAATAAACTTGAAATATTTATTATATATATCAAATAAGTGATTTTCGAAAATCTAAAAGTTTTATAATAAAGTTTAACATCTGAATAACATAAATTAATTTTCATAGAGTCTATAAATCATATTTGGTATATTAAAAGTATTTTTTTAAAAATGTTAATTAGAATAAATGTAAGGTTAAAAGAAAAGAAAAAAAAATAAAATAAAAAAATGTTGAGCTGCTGGGACTCGAACCCGCAGCCTCTTCTTTGAATAACAGCGTGCTTGACCATCTGGTCTAGACCAGATGGTTGTTCAGTTTTGTTTTCGAAAAATATTAATACACAACTAACAGATAGCCCCAAATCGTGATGAACCCTAGTTTTCTCAATTGCTTAATCACAACATTATAATGTAATTAACCATAGGGGTTTTGATGCACAAGGGCCGATTAGTAAAACCCACAAAGAAAAACGAACTTACAATGACGAATTCGGGTATGTGGCTCGGTCAACTGAAAGGTCAACTGTCGTGAAATTCTTGATTAAAACGATTTGGTTGTAGAAATTGAGGGTGAGGGTTTGTATTTCGGCACCTAAGGATTGTAAATCTATGTTCAATTTATAGGAGTCATAAGGATTAATTGTTTTAGAAAGTTTTGACCCGTTCATAAATTATACGCGTGATAATGCTTCAATTTAGACGTGATAACTGTTGATTGATGTGTGTAATGGACGCGGGAATTAAGTGGTTGGTCGTTGGGCAAGTCAATGGTCCATGATTTCCATATGAAGGGCCAATTAAATGGCCAAAGATGTCTCCATGCTGCTGTTCGCGTAACAGACAAGAGGAGAAGAAGAAGGACGCGAAAACGGGGTTAAAAAGAAATGGAATCCACAATAATCAACAAGCCATGTATGTGGCGTAGTGGTTGTGTTGGTGATGTTAGAGCTTGAACCGGCTTCTGCTCAGGTTCAATCCCTGGCAGAGGCAAAATCTCTTCTTTTTTTTTTTTTAAGTGAAGGGAAGGGGCTTTGGGCCGGGTATATGGGCCAGACTTGGGCTATTAAGTTTGGGCTTGGGCTCTGAAATAGGTTTTCAAGAGATGGGTTTAGTTTAGGTTAATGGATTATGGATTGGGTTGTGGTTTAGTCTAGAATTGGATAAAGGGATATTATTATCTAATATTATTATTATTATTATTATTATTATTGTATAAATATATATATATATATAATGAAAAAGTGACAGATGTCACACATTGGCTCTGATACCAATCTGTCACACCCTCAAAATCCACTTGCGGGGTTTTACCGCGAGGCGCATGACAAACCAGGATCCAAACCAACGATCACAATAAACAAGTCTAAATGAATATAAATGCAATTTCAAAACATAGTTTGAAAATCCCGTTTACAGCGGAAGCTTATTCAAAAACAGTATCTCAACCATAAAACAATAGTTCAACGTTCAAATGACCATGCAACCCTAGTAAGACGCCGTGCAGACGCGTGCGCCCTAGTCCAGTCGTGCTACCTTAGCGACCTGAGAAAACATGTAAAAGTTTACGTCAGCACAAAAATGCTGGTGAGTTTACAGGTTTTGTATCCAAGTACCAAGTCCACCTGTCCATACTATAATAATCGAAAACCAGTATACGCTAGCTAGGCGTACGTTTTGTTACTACCACGATTGGAAAACCATTACTAACGCGAATACCAAAAGTATGCCCGATGTAGTTCCTGTTGTTCCTGTTGTTCCTGTTTGAGACAATATGCACCCGCCGACCCTCCAAGTCGACGAGCGGGGTTGGTCACTCCCAATAGCGCTATTCACATTTCCCCGTTGTGCAAACCCGCACATTCATGGTTCCCCCCGGACTTCCAAAGATCGTGTAGTACACAATAGAAACCCATAGTATGACAGTAGTTACCAAATAATCGTTTTAACACATGTTTTCTCCCCCGAAAGTATAAAACCAGTTTAAAAGAGGGGCCGTAAACTCACCTTAAGTTGCGTTACTCCTTAACCCGAGTAAACTCAGCTGCTATGCTAGTCCCGTAAAGCGGCGACCTAACATACGACAGCTACAAGTACTTAGACTAATAACCCGCAGGTTAATTAGTCCCTAGATGTCCAGACCATAACCAAGTTCGTTTGAAAACACCGTGACTGTTTAACTGACCCAAAGTACAAGACTCGACATCCCATTGGTGACCCGAGACTCCCCGTGTTATGTTTACGCTCCAAAACATACAATAACGCAATTACACTTAACATACGTTAACGCACAACAAGTTATAGCACATCGTTCACGTATCACCGAATTACATCCAAATATATGTTACCAAGTTATTAGACATGTTACGGGGTTCCTAGCATGTTACTACATGTTAAATCGGGTATCGGAATGCTAATTACACTTACAGCAGCAGTACACGCGATTAGGAAAAGTCAACTAGCAATTAGGTTGGTCAACTAGCAATTAGGAATCCTACTCGCCTCTATTATAGGCGATTAGGAGCTACTCACATGAACTTACTAGCAATTAGGGCTATTCACATGAACTTACTAGCAATTAGGGCTATTCACATGAACTTACTAGCAATTAGGGCTAATCACCTGATCTTTCACACGAGTAGGCCTCTACTCGCCTATGTTATAGGCGATTAGCACCCTACTCGCCTATAACATAGGCGATTAGGAATGCTACTCGCCTGTAACCTTGCTGTTCCGGTTTTTTCGCGCGTTTAACGCTCCAAATCAGATCCAGAACGTGTGTAACCACCCAATATCATCCAAACACTATCCTAAACATGTTTAACCCAAAATCCTTCGTTTAACCTCGTATAATCAGTCCTGCATGCAACCAAGTAATCCAAACACCATTCACATAGCATGCAACATCATACTAACACGCGTAATCATAACCCTAATATCCAATTACTGAGATTTCTATCATCATACTATCAATATCAATACTGATCTATCATAATAACATATCAAATCATCATCATGAATCATAAAAACCCTAGCTTTCTAATCATACACACCCATAATGCATGCATATTAGTTATAATCCGATTAACAAACCTTATTGACGATTTTCAGAAAGCATTTTCGTTTTAAGAACAGGTCTGGACCATTAGGGATTAATTAAAAACGTTTATAAAGGATTATGGATGAAAATCAAACCTTAGGATTATGAAAATATGATGATTCAAGCTTGAAACCTTGAGTTTGATCAAAAATCGCCTTCCAGAGGTTGTTTATGTGTTGGGGCGGGTTATGGGACGACTAGGGTTGGTATAATGAAGTTTAGGAGGTTAAGTATGGTATTTATAGTCGTTTTTAGTCGTCCAGCCCGTTACTAGCGAGTATGCAGCAGTTTCAGGCGATTAGGAATCCTAATCGCCTGATTGTTCAGGCAATTGGGGCCTACTCGCCCTAAGGGCACACGAGTAGCCCCTACTCGCCCCTAAGTTTGCCTACTCGCCTCCCTTATAGGCGATTAGGCCTTCCTACTCGCCTATAGGGGCTGGTTTCGTGTGTTTTGCGCGTTAAACCCCGTTTTAACATATGTTAATACATATTCACGTACCGACAAGTCATATAATGATTGTAAACACATAACACAAGTAAATACACATATTTACACTCGTTCACCAATTCCCGGGACTCGAGACTCGTACGTTCCGTATGCCCTGACGATCCTACAAATCGTCACCGTTTGTACACTTGGTTAAGGACTGACATCTAACGAACCTCTAGACCAACATCCAATGATCTTCTAGACTAACCAATAGTTCCCGAACCATAACCCGACTTAACTAACCCAGTTAAGTACAATGTACGCGTGACTCGCTAAGGTAGACTTTCATCTAGACAACGTTGTTAACCAGAATTTGCCGGGTGTCACAACATGAGTCACCCCAAAGTAGTAAAACAGTAAAAAGGGGAAAGATATACTCACAGTTTGCGAAAGCGATCAAAATCCACTTAAGCGGTTGTGAGCTAAGTAGTGAGAATTCCGAGGAATTCAACCTATAACGTATATAAATACTAGTAAGGTAAAGTCTACAAAGTCTTAAGGTATCTAGGGTCTAAGGCATTAGGGTTTGCTAAGTCGATTTGGGGAATCAGAGATTTTATGATTAGTCGAATAAATGTAAAAGTTGCATATTAAAAATAATATACCAAAGTTTGTAATATGATTTAGGTAATATGATTATTACCGATTAAATATTTAGATAACGATATGTTTGAATAATCAAGACAAAATAATTTAGTTAATTACTTTAACTAAATTAAAATAATACGATAACCATAAATATATAAATAAATAATTTTTGTATTACACAACGATTCAACAAAGAATAATTAAGACATTAAACCATACGAGTATTTCTATTTTATAAGAAAAACATTTATAAAATAGATGTTAAAATTTGTATAAATAAATAAATGTTTTATTATGTCTAACTAAACATAAATAAAACTAATAATACTATACGTGATCCAAAAATATTTATTTTATAGAAAATGGATGATTTCTGATGTAAACATATTAAAATAATTTTCCCATAATTTATATGAACTTATTTATATTTAAAACTGATTTAATGAGATTAAATCATGTTTAAATGATTAAAAATGGAAAATTAATAAAAATAAATGTTTTTCTTGACCAATAATTTTTATTTCAGTTGAGAATGGTTAGAAATAATTACTCAAAAAGTTTGAGATTAAAATCATTAAAAATGAATTTTTTTATCAATTATTTATGATTAAAACAATTTAATTCAATAAAAATATAAAAATAAAACATTTTTCAGAAAATAAAAATGTGGAAATGTTCTTTATGATGTCAAGAAGCTATACCTAAATTTTCATAATTTTTGGAGCAAAAATGGATTTATTATGAATATTCTAAGATATAAATGTATTTGTATATAAATAATAGGAAAAGAAAACAACTAAAATACAAAATCTGGAAAAAGGAAAAAAAAACAAAAAACTCAAATGTTGCCATAAGGACTCGAACCCGTGAGCCTTCAGTTAAACCCCCACACCCTAACCACTAGACCAAATGATGCTTTTGTTATTTTATTTAAAGCATAATTATTTTAAAACATTAAATATGGCTCATCTTCTTCCCCAAGCTTAACAACTAGAACCCTAACCCTAAGCCAACATCAATAAAACCCGATTTGACACAGGTAGCGGCCAAAAACATAGGGCTTTCGTTCGGAATTGCGTGGAGATCAAAACGGCATAAGAAAAACGGACTCACATTGTGTTTTGAGGCTCGAATCGTCGTTATGCAGGTCCGGACTTTGAGAGCCGATTAACGAGTATTCTGGTCGTGATTTTGATCTTTTCTTTGTGGGTTTTGTTGTGTGGATGTGCAGCAACGAGTTGGTAAAGTCAATTTATAGTTTAGACATGATTATAGACGTTTTTAAGAGGCGTTTATCGTGGTTAAAAGTAAGCGACGGTTATGATCTTAAAGCTTGATTAAATCGTAATTATCACGCGTTAATGGCACCTTTCATGATCCGTAACGGGTGTGCAACGATGAAATAATAATTATCAGACAGTAAAAACGAGTTTTTGATGTGTTTAATCGGGTTTTGAAGTTGGCCGGAATTAAATTCCGGTGGCCGGAATATATCGCCGGAATTGCGGGTCCAAGAAGGGAAGGGGAAACACTTTTAAAACTTTCATACTTTGACAGGAATGGTCCCTTGACTTTAACTAAGTTAGATTATTATGCAACTAAGTTAGTATTTCCTTTATAAACTTAACAATATTAACTAAGTTTAACTTAAAACTTTAATAAAACTAGAATCTTTTTATAATATCCATTCCGGACGACGTTTCAACGTACGTATTTGATTAAAATGTATACCCGATCCATAACAAATATAAATGATAAAAAAAAAAATTTATTCGCTTTAAAATTAAATTTGAAAACGACAAAACTTTTAGGGATTATAATGGAAATATTTGAAGGACTGTAATTGACATCTTGCTAAAAGATAAAGGTGACGGTTGTCACACTACAAGCTTTAAAGTAGACGTGACTTCGTGCGTACAACCACTTGTAGACGCACTTGCTGAAGAACCTGTGAACCGGGTAACCTTGGTGTATCCTAACCTTCCTCCCATATTTATGAGGAAAATAGACAAAGTTGAAGATGATGGCTTGAGTGGGCAAAAGAGGAAGGTGAGCATTGAAGACCTTGGACAAAGTATAGTGAAGTGGCCCAGCAATGATCCTGCAGACATGTCAAAGATAAGAAAGAAGATAAAGATTCGACATCCGAACATACATTGGGAATTCGGTAGGCAAATGTTCTTTGAGACCACCATGAATGAACATCAGGTATGATTTTTGTATATTTTGTATATTTATTTGTTTTTATGTTGTTTTATTTTAGTTTATTTTTATTTTGAGTGTGTTTGATTCAGTTTTATTTTTATTTGAGTCATGGGATTGCTTGATATGATTTGAATAATCGATTGCCTTGCCCGTACTCAATCTCCATTCAGGCGGGGACGATCCGGCAACCACTAATGTTTGCAGGCATCCCAATTTGTTTGTTTTTTTTCCTTTTTTTTTGTTTCTTTGTTATAGGCTACGCAGTTTATCGACCGCAAATGAAATGCTATACGGTCGTAGTGGGAGGAACTGAATGAGACTCATACGCGCACTGCATATATCCAGGGGAGTCTGTTCCTTTTTATTATTGTTGTACATTATTTTTATTTCTGCTTTATTTTATTCCTTAGCTCACATTGAGGACAATGTGCCGTTCAAGTGTGGGGGTGGGGAAATTTTGATTTTATTTGTTTTTAAGTCTTTTAAAAATAAAAAAAAAATTAAAACTTAAAATTAAAAATGTCCTAAAAACGGTCTGATCGGGCATAAAAGCGACTGTTTCAATGCTTTCATTCTATCTCTGCTTGTGGTGTGTGGGTCCTTAATCATGGTCCAATTATTTAGAACAGACATATGAATCGTTTTCAACAGGTGTTTTAGAAAAAATGTTTAGAATTTGCCCGATTAGGTGTAGCGAGCTGTCGGTAATAAATGCATGCACACATCGGTAACCCATTTCCACACTTTGGTGAGATCTTGAGTCTACTAGATGATAGATTGATACATATATATTTTCATTTGTTGAGTGTAGGCCAGATGTTTCTCTGTTGCAGAACTTGTGTGATTTGATACATGCCGAGGTTGTAGACTAGATATGCACATAGATGATAAAGGCAATTTAGGTTTTCCCTTTTTCTTTTGATACCCACTTATTTGTTATGTTTGACCCGTTTACCTAAAATTACCCTTAGTAGCCCATGTTGAGCCTATACCCGTTCATTTGATTAAACCTATTAACCAAATTGACCTGTTTACCTTTGTGTAATAAATTGATGACATCCATCGTGTTTATGTTTTATTCAAGTGATTGAGTTATGTTTAAGTTATGAAAGAAAAAAAAAAGAAAAAAAAATATATATGAAAAAAAAAAGTGAAAAAAAAGAAGAAAAAAAAAATTAGAAGTATGTGTTATGGGTCAAATATGCCCAAGGTTGTGTGATTATTGTATTATGGTGCTTAGTGAATAAGGATGATCATTCAAGTGTGTTGAAACCTTTGTTTTTAAACCAATCGTTAGCCAAATCTATCCTACCTTTACCCGAAGCCCAAAACCCGTAAGTCCTTTAGATATGTGCATTGTCTATAGTTGAGGTGTGATTGTTATACAAGCCTATGATAATAGAGTTGCATGTTTGGTTTTGAGTGAATAATACTAGCGCATTACATGCTAGTCCAGATATTAAACCGAGTGGAGTGAAAAATTGTGAGGGGTGTGTTGCATGAGAATAAAAACCGGAAGCACGTTAGACTTAGTTCGGTGAGTTCTGTTTTTAAAATTGTGCATCATGGTTGCCTGTTGAATTAACACATCTAATGATGATCTTTGAATGGGGTATGACTTTGGACCCTAACTAGTGCATGGCGGGGGCGTTTGAGGTATTTGTTACTTGTTCGTGGTAAGGTTCTGAGCAGATTTGCTTGAGGGCAAGCAAAAGGTAAGTGTAAATGGCCATCTACCACCTTTCGAAGGCATTGCTTAATGTTGCCCCCACTGTCCCCTCGATCTTGCTTGTTGGGCCTCCCTGAAACCGCTGCCGCAAGGAGGTCAATGAGGGGCAGGATGAGTTCCTCAAAATTGGCCCCATTTTTCCAAACCGCTAAGACCCGCATAATGGTGTTACATTGAAGCGATTTCCTGTTCCCTGACCTGTGTTCTTGCCTACAATCCAATTTGGCCACTCGCAATGTGCAACGAGCAATAGCAAAAGCTTAACCCACGCCTCAGTGGACCCCGAGACATCCACCACTTTTCGCAACACCCCTAAAAAAGCTTGTGCAAACGCCATACGACACGCAGGCGGGATACTTTTGACAGTAGAAATAGGGAACCCGAGGATGCGCTTGAGGATAATGACATCGGCTACTACCCTTCCAGACAAAACACTCTATGGGTCCGCCCGCAAAACACTCTCGGGGTCCGCTCGCAGACTGTAGGGCTGAGGAATCCCCACAATATAATCAACCTCATCTTTCGCACTTAAGGTGCATTTAATTATCTCATTTCCATGGAGACAATAATGATTGAGAGCATGCAGGGTCATACACTCCCCGCATAACCATTTCCAAAGCATGTGTAGGGTATCCACAACATCAGTGTAAAGGTCTAAGTTCGACGCAATGTGTCCTTTTAACTCTCCCCTCCTTTCCTCATCATTGAAATGGTCATATTAGAAATGCATAAGCAGCCTAGAATATCCTTTGTACCCAGGCAACCCATCTTTGCGGGAGTGGTAATTTATAAAGGGTAAGGCCACTTCCCCGTGACCGAGCTAGGGCCCGTCTCTTCAACATACACTGCCTTCCTACATACCGAGTACCCATAGGAAATGGGACTTCCCTAACAGTCAAAGACTGAGAATATACGAGTGTGTGCATGTGAATAAACGATGTTAGTGTATTGGATGATAATGACAATAAATAACAAACGTTAGAGATCCTCTTAAAAAAAACTATAAAAAAGAAAAAAACTATTTTAGATCGAACAGACGAGCGAACCTCATTGTGGCCGTTTTATTATATATTTTTTTTTTGGTCTTAACTTATTAATTGGTAGGGGACGTATTTGGGAATTGTTGAAACAAAACAAAAGAAAAGAAAACCCTCTATAAAATATTGGAAGAGCTAGTTTAATCGCCGCCGTCCAGGGTTACTAGATCAGTCCGTCAACAACAACCTTAAGTTGATCGAAACAATGGTGTACATCGTATCATGGGACGATTTTGTCGAACAATCTGTTCAGTTGTTCCGTGCTAGCCCACAAAGCGTACACACTTCAATTATCTTCTGTTTTTATTTTTTTATATCTTATTATTTGTGTTTTGGATCTCATATCATGACGATCCTTTATCTTTGTTTGATTATTATTATTATTATTATGACAGACTCGTTATGTGATGAAGTACAGACATTCTGATGGGAAATTGGTCCTCAAGGTCACCGATGACAAACAGGTTTTTTTTTTTTTATATATTTTTATTTTATTTTGTTTATATAAATGCTTTGATAATTGATGAATTGTGTTAGAAGAAATAGAGGGAAAAGATAAATGTAGTTAAAAAGGGTTAAGGCTCACTAAAGGGGCAAAGGGTGAGCCTGTCGCTTAGGCATAAGGTGCGTAAAAGGCCCACGCCGTAGACAAGCACAGTACAAACAGGCCATTTTTAGCTGTTTTCGGCATTGTTCAGACTGTTTTAGACAAGTTTAGGTTGGTTAGTTAAGACAGGTTTTTGCCCCTTGATGCGCTAGACGTTTTTTGGTTCACCTCTTCTGGTGTGCGCCTTCGCCTAATATGAACGCAACGAGAAAGGGTTATTATGTATAGGATTTCTTGTACAGTAAACCTGCTAGAGATAAACTGAACTTGAAGATCAATAAATTCTTCTTAACGAAGATGTAGGAAATTCCAGCCGGGGGGTTGGCGGTGCCACGTCTGACATTTTGACTGTAGAAAAAAAAACGTATCGGGTGTCATGGTCAATCTAAATTGGTGATGAAGTTTATTTGTTTTCTGATTGAGAAATGAATGAAAGTAGCCATTTCGTATGGCTTGTATACCTCTATAGCCATGTTAGACAAATATCATGTGTATAGCTAGCTATGAGGTATAACGTAAACACACCTAGGATTATGGCTACTTTCATGATTTTTATCAGCTTTGCAAGATGTCGCATTATCATAGCAGCAGATTACAAAAGAAAAATGTAACATCTCTCTTTTAGACATGTAATCTTTTGTTATGAAACAAAATTGTACAAAAATTGAAATTCCAAATAATGCAATTCAAAATGGAGTTGTTTGTTCATATACTTGTGCCCAATTAAGGTAGAGTAGGGCTTGGTTTTAAAATGCGCGCATAATGCATGATGCGCTGATGAGTTTGCATCAACTTGATGCGAGGATGATGCGCTCTTAATTGCATAATTCGCTTTTGATGAGCTCGCATGATGCACACAGTTTTCTAAAATTGAGCACTCTAGAGTAAAAACATACAATGTGCTTAATAAGCTTTTACAATGAGTTGATGAAAGCTGTCAAGTGAGTTCCTGCATGGTACACATAAGAGTTAAAGGTTTCTTTTGGTTATATTAAACTTCTTTGATGGTACTAGAGCTATTTTTTGTGTTCATTTATTTTAATCTCTAAATTTTTAGTGTATAAATCAAATGCCACGCATACGCGATGCGTGCGCATCACTATCGCGCTTCGGTTTTTGGGATCAAAACGCAGCGGAGCGCATCACACATTTTAAAACCGAGTAGGGTTGTCTTTGTCATATTGAAATCTACGTTCAAATCATGAGATTTGAGTTCGTACTTCCTAGTACATTAACACCATATACGGCTACTGCTGATAAGATCAGATATAACCCTTTGTATTCGACCTTTTACACTATATTATTCTTTTACAAACTATTGTCGTCGTTGCCCTCCAAGGCCAACCTTTAACTACCTTAATGACAACAGTAGTATTTCTTCATCTGTAATCATAATTCTAATTGACCCACTTGTCTGCATGAATGCGTTTGCAGTGTCTCAAGTTTAAAACAGATCAGGCACAAGATGCTAAAAAGATGGAGAAGCTCAACAACATATTCTTCACCCTCATGGCTCGCGGCCCTGAAAGTATTACCCTTTCTCTTCTTCTCCTTCTCCCTTGCATTTTACATAATTTAGTCTCTGTAATCATATTGAACGCATTAGTTATTTATAAAGAAATATCAAAATGACAAAAAAAATAAATAAATAAATAAATAAAATAAAAAATTTGGGTCAGAACCAACAATATCCGAGATCATTTAGTAGGCATATAACACGAAATATCCGAGATCAATATTCAAGATTGATGCTCAAATACACCCTTAAAAAAGTTCCATAACCAACAACATGTTAAGAACCGCATAATATCCGAGATCAATATTCAACATGTTTTGAGTGTAATACACAAGAGGGTTATATAACCGCCTCTGTCTCTCCCTATACTTATGGTTATGTTTTATTCACCACGTACATGTGCACGTTATCCGCTTCTTTATGTTCTCAACACACACATATAAGTACCCCCCCCCCCCCCCACACACACACACACAAACACACTCTTCTTCTCAATAATATGGATTTTCTTGGCTTGTGCTAATAACAAACTGTCACTAACCTTCATTTACTATTATTATTCGTTTTGCAGCTGATATAACAGAAGTTACCGGAAAAGAACAAACAGCGCAGCCTCCCAAAAGAGGAAGGGGAAGGAAGCAATAACTTTCAAGTCATTTCACTGTTGGTTTTCTGGACTTGTCACAAACCCCATTTTGCTAAATTTACAAATATTAACCTTTTTCTTTAAGTTGTATGAATCCAGTAGATCTTTTGGGGGAAAACTCTTTGCAATATTTTATATTTCTACTTTTGCTTTGCATTGCGAAATCTCCTAATCTTATTCGATATGAAGCTTGATCTCCCACATACACTTGTACTTTATTTTACTTTAAAACTAGGTTCGCCTGAAAGTATGCGTCACAAATACAGTGATTAGGAACCCGAAAACAAACCAAATGCACTTTAGAAAATGTTTTATTATTCTTTTAGCTATTGTTATACTTAAGATTCTACATTCCACATTGATCAACTAATGATCAAGAATAGAGTTCATGCAGCACATCAGGATTTATTATTTTACCTATTTTTTAACTGGAATTTTCTTTATTCACATTCTATATTACATTTAAAAAAAATACCCATGAATTTAGAAATATAATTTAATCAAAAAATATATATATATTTTTATGTTGTTGTGAAAAAAGAAGTTACTATAGATGTAACAGTTCTAGAGGTTGTCCTGCAAGAAAAAAGGTGGAGAGATGTTTGGATGATTTTGGAATGCTTATGAGGGGGACTGGGGAGCATAACCACCCTTTCTTACCTTTCCAATCTCCAAACACATAAAATAAAAATAAACTTGCTATAATGGGTTAAAGTCCACTGTCCTGGGTTGGCCCAGCCCGGCCCAATATAAGGGTGCCTCATAATCTTATATATAAACTAGGATTTTATTACCCCGAGCTTCGCGGCGGGAGCTCCTGTTGCATTGAAGGTTTGGTGGACGTTAAAGATCGCGCGTCGCTGTGGGAGCTCCTATTGCGTGAAGAGTTTCGTGGACATAAAAGATAATATTAAGTGACTGTTATTCTCGCGTGAGCTTCAAAAAAAAAAAAAAAAAAATACTCGTGATCTTTCATCATTGTGGGCATGTGGCAAGCAATATAATAACAAAAAGGTGGTTGGCTGAGAAAAAAAATAAAAAAATGTTGATTCGCAGGTGATAGGCAAAATAATAATAAAAAAAAAAAGAAAGACACTATAGAAGTGTCTTTCCTTTAATAGATACATATAATATAATATGTTCATATTATATTTGGTAAGTGTAATGGCTCTTCATCACTTCATGTGTATATTTTAATAGAACTTTGTGAATATAAATAAAGCAAATATAGAGTTTTGATCATTTGGCAACATGTTCTTTAAAACATAATTATTTGAACATTTAAGATAGTAACAAGTTTATCCGATGAAAGCACAACACCTCAAGCCAAAACGAAAATTTATGGTTCGTGGCCATTACCTCGATAATTCATCCTTAATTTGGCCGCACAACTTTCTTTTGAAGGTCCCAAAAAACGTGAATTCTATGCACATGTGACATCATTTAGTTGGTTGTGTCATCAATACATTTAATTTTTTTCTAGGAAGAGCAAGAAAAAAAAGACGTGAATTGTGTGGCGTTATTTGCGCTTAGTTTTATCTATAGCCGCGGAATTTCACTGGAAAGTGCACACCAATATGATCTTCAACCTCATATCCTTAAGAAGCGTGACTTGTGTCAAATCGTAATTAGATAAACCACATAGAAAGTCATTGGGCGATTTGCTAGTTTACCGCTAGCCTGGGTGTTTAATGAAAGTTTGTTGGCCGTTCAAAAAAAAAAAAACATAGAAAGTCATTGGTTAGTTTGTTAAATTATTTAAGATTTAGTCAAATCAGTATTCGGATAAATTGCTTTTTTAAAATGATCATATTATGATTTTCTCTAAATCAATACATTAAACTATTAGTGAAAAATAAAGGATTAACACTTTTCTTCTGTGAGTAATTGTGTGCGACTGCTTCTACGTAACATACTAAACACATGAATAGTTTTATAAACCAATTTGGATAATCGGCAGAAGTGACGATCCCAACATTTGTATTTTCAGTACATACTATATATAAAGTCGACTCTAGTTTAGCCTGTCCGAGCTGATGCTTTTGACTAATTTAAAAGGATTTAAGCTTGACTCGTTTGGACTTCGACTGTATAGAGCTCAAGCTTAAGCTCAGGTCAATAGCAACTATTATTATTATTATTATTATTATTATTATTATTATTATTATTATTATTATTATTATTATTATTATTATTATTATTATATTTTCGTTCTATAGCATAATTTACGTTACAGGTAATGTTGTCTATAGTTATGTACATATACGTTTATTGTAAAAATTAAATATAGTTATATAAATAATAAGTTGGTTGAAAATCTTATGTCTGTAATCTGTTAAGCTTCGTATATAAAGTTTGGGGTCAGTTTATTTACAAACTAAGCTGAGTTGATTAAAAGAGCTATATATTTTCAAGCGAGTTTAAAGCTATTTAAACAAATAGGTTTACATCGAAACGTGAGTATGAACTGGCATGGCGAAAAGATGTGTGCATATATATTTTTCTTTTGGTTTCTTTCTTTCCGGCTGCCTAGAAGATTAGTTTCTACCACAAACATATACATAAACTAAACATGCCTTTATTAATAATTCAAATAAAAACACATTATGCATGTCTAAAAAGTTGTATGCAAATTGTTTGTGTTCACACTTCACACTTCACACATCAATTTTCTATAGCGTGTTTAAATTTCAAACTAATTACGATAGAGTGGGTGTTTTGACACTTTCTTCAAACACATGTTTTGGATTACATTAACGAAAAAAATGAAAATAAGTATCATTTATTTAAATACTAACGTACTATGTAATTTAACTTAATTTGAAAACTATTAAGAAAACAGTTAGCAAACTTTGTTTATTTATTTATTTTAATTAATTTACGTATTGCGTACCATTATACTTTTAAATTAATTAGTTTAATCGAACTTTTGCTTACTCATGTGTTTATCACTATTATTAATTGTTTGTTTTAAATAAATAACTTAAAACACATGTGAAGTAGTTCTCTCTTTAAATATACAAGAAACAAATGTAACATTATACCTTATAGTGTACAACTAAATGAAGGTTTTGACTTTTGAAAACGCATTTATGCAACATTTAAAAAGATCGTAGAGATGAATATCATATTAACCATAAGTGAAAGACGTTTGCGGCATCATTACTTACAGCAAAATATGGTTTCAGTAAAAGATGAATATCATATTAAGACTGAACGGAGTGGGGGGCGGGAAAGGGGCGGGAAAGGCTTTCAAGGGCGGGAACACCGCCGCCGGTAGGGGCGGGAGTCTGGCGTGGGGGGTGGGGCGGGGGTGGCTTCACCGGCGTGGGGGGATTGTGTGGGACACGTGGCATGCTTTTATTGGTCAGTTTTTTTTTTTTAACTTTAACACAATATAATATTATTTCCTTCCCCCTCTCTTCCCCCCCCCCCCTCCCCTTCCACTCCCCACAATTATTTTCCCCCCCTCAAGGGTCCCACAAGTGCCACATGGCGCTTCATCCTCCTCTTCCCCCCCCTCCACCCACTCCTTATAGTCTAACCAAAAGTGAAAGACGTTTGCGGTATCATCACTTACAGCAAAATATAGTTTCAGTAAAAGCGTATGGATCGTAAATCATAGGTTAATAGAATCGAGGCCGGCTAACGTACAAAGCCTTCTTAACCTAAAAAGTGTGAGAAGCCATCCTGGCCCTCCATCTCCCACCTTCTGCGTTTTATAAGGAAAACCTCGTACATTAATTACCCACGTTTGTCATTAATGACAGTTATCAATTTGAGGGTAAAACAGACAAATTACAAACTAAAATAATTTGAATTTTTTAATCCAGCGCCCAAATCAACCTCATTAATTGACGGTTACTTCATTTTATGCGTGCGATTGATTCTCCAAAAATCAAAACTGACACTGAAGTCCAAAAATCAAAAATCAAAAAACAGAGCATCGGAGAAACACTAAATCATATCAACAAATATGCCTCCAAAACGCAAATCAGGAAAGGAATTGTTCGTGATTTTACTTTAATTTTGATCGTATTTTGATCGTATTTTACTTTAATTTTACTTCATGATTTTACTTTAAAAACCTAAAACAGGTGAAGGACGTGAAAAAAGTAAAGGCGTCTTACTGATTAGTATGATGTTTTGATGATCTATAGTTGCAGATGCGTTTTAAAGTTTTAGTAGAGGCGTTTTATGAATTTAGTAATGCATTAGATAATCAGTGGTTTGCTCATCACGAAAAAAGTAAAACGCATGTGTATCAATGTTAAAAAAAAAAGTAAAACACATTTGTAAACCCATAAAACGCATGTGTATCAATGTTCATCAGAAGTTAGCCATCAGTGGTTTTGATTCAGCAGTAGTTAAAACGCATTTGTAAACCCATAAAACGCATGTGTAACAATGGTCATCAGTAGTTCGCTCATCAGAAGTTAGGCCATCAGTGGTTTGATTCAGCAGTAGTTTGCTCATCAGAAGTTAGGCCATCAGTGGTTTGATTCAGCAGTAGTTAAAACGCATTTGTAAACCCATAAAACGCATGTGTATCAATGTTCATCAGTAGTTTGCTCGTCAGAAGTTAGGCCATCAGTGGTTTGATTCAGCAGTAGTTATTAACTTCTTCTTCAGTAGTTACAAACACTTCATCAGAAGTTATCAATCAACAGTAATCAGTAGTTTCATTAATCAGATAAAACACATTTGTTAATCTTAAAACGCATGTATTTATTTTTTGAATCTTATCAATAACATAATATCACCAGATACATCAAAACGCATGTTAAAATCACCAGATACAACAAAACGCATGTTAAAAACATATTAAAACGCATTTGAATGTTATCCTACAAACATAATATCACCAGATACATCAAAACACATGTATAAAACATACTAAAACGCAAATGATTATCTTCAAATCCACAAAACATCAAAAAATTTTAATGGAATGCTCAACCTCTGTTTTCATCACTGATCTAAAAAAACTTCAAAAACAGTAAAAACTTCATGTTCTTCATCGAATAAGAATTCAGGTTCATTGTTTATATCTGAAAAAACAAATTAAGAGTAAGATCACGATTAATTGAAAACAATAAAAACAGATTACATACCGAACATGGTGAAGAACTCGGCAAAATTGATTATGATTTTTCGTAAAAAATTTGAACCAGTGATCGACGATGATTGTAGATTTTTGAATATGGTAAGAAATGATAATCGTATATTATGGAATCAGTTATGAAATTTGAAAAAAAATGATGAACGATAAAATAGGGATTTGATAATAAACGTGATTAATTGATATGTCCAATTGACTATACTACCCCTCTAATCAGTTATAGAGTTATAACAGACAAGTTCCACGTGGCATCATTTTGTGGCTTCCTACACTTTGTAGGATAAGAGACTTTGTACCCTACACTTTCTCAATAGAATCAAGCATTGTTAATAGAATCATAAGCGTGTATGGATCACAATTTTATCATTTAGCATGACGCCAACGGATTGGGTCGTCTCAGATAAACGATGATGTTTCAAACTAAGGATATTACATGTGTTGATTACCAGCTGGAAGGAAAGTAATTAAATTAATTGCACATCACGAACTAACAAATGTATAAAATTATTCTTATAATATTCAGAACTAATACAAAGCTAGTATCCTACCTATTTCCGAAAAAAAAAAAGTAAGATGAAAAATTTAAAGGCTATGAGGCATTAATTGATACGTGGTATATGAGACCATTAAGGGATTCAAATTAGGAAGAAGTGTAGTGGTAACGTGAAAATTTTTATAGAACATCCAATCATTTAATATTAATTATTTTTTTTAATTTAATAAAACTTTGAAAATAAAAAAGATTACACTACCATACAAAAAAAAACATACTTAATAAAACACGAAACATGAATAAAAATACGAGACAATCTAAAGCTTATATTTTTCACGGATTTGTTGTAGTTTCATTTGAGCCAAGCGTAACGCGTCTCCCGTGAGGTGGTCGATCGACTTAGACAAAAATTTGATGTCTTTTTCCATTTGCCTCGCATCTTGGATGTCAATGAACTTTTCGTTTGCTATGACCTTTCCTTGCATTGTTTCCAAACGCCTAGCCCCAAAGTCATGAATGTCTTTAAGTCGTTGATTCATGTCATCGAAACTTTGCTTCAATAAGTCACCACTCGTCGACGACGACTCACCTTTTCCCTTTCGCACGCTTCTTCTACCGGGTGGTCGAGCTAACTCGTCTTCCTCGTCGGGAACATCTTCATCTAAATCCACGTTTCGAGCATCAGACGTGGGCGTGTCGGGATCAATAGAAGAAGAAGTCTTGGACCGTTTCGCTTTGCGTCTAGTAGTCGTCATAGGCGGCACATCAACCCATTTAGGGGATCCTTTAAGCATCTCCCAACAATTCAAATAAATGAAGTTGCCATGAGTTTGAGTGTACTCCTCTGACGCTCGTTTCAATATATCGACGTTAGCTCGACCATTACCCCAATTTGATTTTACTCGTTGGAAGACTTCTTGAAAAGCATGACAAGAACGGTTGATGTCGGTCCACTTGCTTGAGAATGAGTCCTTGTCACGATATTCGCCTCGACCCATTGCGTTGAAAAACGTTGATCGAACCCGTTGCCAAAAGAGGATCAAATTTTGATAATTTGCTACAAAAAAAACAAAAAACAAAAAGTTAACATAAAAACACAAACATATACTATCTTAATTTTTTTATAAACAAACAAACATATATAAAAACACAAACATATATTATCTTAATTTTTTTATAAACAAACAAACATATATTATCTTAATTTTTTTGTAAACAAACAAAAATATATAAAAACAAACATATATAAAAAACACTTACCAATTTCGGGTTCCTCCGAAATGTCAAGGCACGTGCGACCACGAACTCCTCGTCTTTGGTCCACTTTAGGTAGGTTGCTTTCGTGGGACAGTTTTTTTCGGGTCGGCTCCGGCTCGGGTTCGGGTTCGGGTTCTTGTTTTTGTCCGGCACGATTTCAACGCCCGGTTCTTGGTTGGCTTGAGCTCCCGACATACCACCAACATTAAATGTCATGTTACTCGCGTAACCCATTGGACCTTCATAAAAATTATAGGGCATGTTGAGAAGTTGAGAGAAACCCATCGTGTTCGGGTCGAGGTCGTTTTGGTTGAAGGTTGGTAAAGGTTGCATTGTGTTTGGGCGAACGACGTTTGGGTTAGTTGGGCGAGATGGAACACCGAACGGGGCGCGAAATGGATTCATTGTGGGTGTAAAAAGGTTGAATGAAATTTTATAAAAGAGAGTTTTTATAAAAAAAAATAAAGGAAGGAGATGAAAAAAATGGTAAGAGATGTGTGTTTAAATAGGAAATTGTTAAAAAAATTTTAATATAACCATTGGCTAGTTTGAATATCATTGGCCCAAACAATAAATCCACGCCGTGCTTTTTTTTCGGTGGCCCCAAAAACGCCCCAATTCAAAAGGTGAGGGGCAGTATGCAAATCAGGTGGGGGCGTTTTGTGCCCCCCAAAACGCCCTAAATCGGTCTCGATTACACATGGTTTTATGAAACCATAGTTACACTACTTCATTTAAATCAATCTATGTTTAAAACCCTTCAATGGGAGGAGTAGGTTGCTTTTTCTTTATACATGTTGTAATGTATCTATTTTGGCGGTCCTGGATTTGTGTACACGCTTGTTCTAAGGGGTGAAGGGGCGTCTGTAGATTAAGTTTTTCACTTCACTGATTTTAATCAATTATACACTGACACATCACTTCACTGAAACACTTTTTTGAAGGCAATACTCCCTTGATTCTTTTTTTTTTTCATTTAAATACAAATGTAAACATCTTTTTTTTTTAAAAAAATCACACGGTTTTTAAATTTTACCACCTAACGGTCAGCACGGAATTAATTTCCATAAACCGTTCCACTCAACACGGTCAAAAATATTTATTTGCATTAAAACCGGTCTCATCTAACCATCAAAATATTCAATTTTACACGCAATACGGTTGGATTTTTTAGTATATAAACCACCATACGACGGTAGTAAAAACACACTTCAACATCAACACACATCAACAACACTCACACCCTTCAAAATGACCCGCTGGAACGAAAATTAAGAAATGACTATGGTTGTGTGCGTCAAAGACGCACAAAACGACCCATCCTTGCAACGCCAACGCCGCCAAGGCTCAGGGGGCAGGCACACACGGTTCTGGGACCGTGTTTTTGGCCGACTTTAACCAACAAGTCGGCCAAAGCGCCCGCACAATCAAGAGTCTGCAAAAAAAAATGGACCGATCCAAACAACAAGTATGATCGGTGGACGACATGCTACAAGTGCACCATGAGCCGGCACCCGGGCATTGGGCCGGAGTTGGCTGTGGAGATGACCCAGGTGACCTATGTAGGTCGTTACCGCGGCACATTTGACCATGTCCAGGCATGGCAACTCATTAAGCTTTATTTTTAGTCGTTTTGATGTATTTTTATTAATGTTTAATATTAATTAATTATGTTTATGTTTTTTTTTATTTAATTTGGTTTTAGTTTATTTTTATTGTCTTTAAAACACATGGCTTAAATTAAAAAACAACAAAAATGTGATAAAACTGACGGTTATAATAAAAAAAATTGAATTTTGCTAAATAAAAAAAAAACATGGTTACCAGCTCGTTAGATAGAACCAGAAAATAATTCACGGGACCCCTACCAACACTGGTAGCGGCGGTGTAACTGTACTGATAGTAGGGTACTTGTGACCATTTTTAATGATGCCCTGTCCCCCTAATGAAGTTTACAGTAAAAAGAAAAAGAAGTCAAATAACATGATGCCTTTAACACTAAGGGGGGACGGGACGTCACCAGAATTGGTCACGTATATCCTATTACCAGCACGGTAACATCGCCGCCATCCTTACTGGTAGTGGTCCCGTGAAACAAAATCTGGTTGTAGTTAACGAGTTGGTACCAGTGAGTTTCTCTCTCCCCATTTGTCTTTTTCTCTATTTTAATTCTAGTGGAATGTTGCCTCCAAAAAACTATTTTAGTGAATTAAATCAATAAAATAATGTGAAAATACATAATTAATAAAAATCTATTGGTGCGTACCGTCCCGTCCCCCTAGTAAACAAGATAGAAATTACATTTAAGTTTACATATTCAACCCTTGATCATAAATATTTCAACTTACTCTGTATTACAATTTTTTTAACGGCTAATTGAAATCACTCACAGACCACTGGAATATCATCGTGCCACCAGTGTTACCACGCGATCATATTACATCGAACAAATAAGTTTACAAGGTGACATAATATTAATCCGTTGAACCCGAACAACCGTCACAATAACGTCGGCGGCAGGTTCAAATCAAACAGAAACGGTTTTATCATCGTTTTTACCTTCACATCTTCATCATCATCCACTGATTGTTTTTCATAATCTAAATTTATAACAGAACCACCACCGTAACTTTCTTTCTTTTTGACCACCGGCGGTAAATATGGAGTAAAACCGAAATTCATCTTCGCTTTCGCACCGCGGAATGTAAAGGCCGCAGCGTCATACGCTAGAGCGGCCTCCTCCGCGGTGGCGAATGTGCCGAGCCACCGCCGTGTCTTCTTCAACGGATCGCGAATCTCGGCCGCGTAGCGTCCCCACGGACGCTTACGGACGCCGCGATAATGGAATTCCTTTCGTGGCGGCGGTGGTTGTGCTTGAGCGGTTGTTATTGTGGTGTTAGGGTGGTGGTGTAGAGAGTTGGTTGTCATTGGTGGTGAGTTGAGAGATATGTTATTATGTTGGTAAAGTAGGGTTCAAGATGTGTATATATTTATAGTATTATTATGGAGTCATGGTGCATGCATTTGTGGAGACAAGGTGGCTTCCTTTGGAATTTCTTTGGAATTTCTAGGCCTTGTACTTTTTTGAAAGTTGTCAAAAGATTTCATTGCACATGTACTCGAGTCCAAGAGTTTGGGTATTGAATTAGTTGAAAAAATCATAAGAACATAACATAGTGTTTTTTTTTTTCTTTTAGAATACGAGTTAGTTAGTCCATGTAGTAAGATGGGAGTTATCGAGTCTCTTTTAGAGCGCGCAATTGAAACAGAAATGTCTTAACATTGATTATATAGAGTCATAAACAGATAGAGTCGAATCTAGTTTAGCCATGCCCAAGCTGAAGCTTGACTAATTATAAGGACTATTACGATAAATCTCCCATGGTTTGATCGCCTGACCAATCAACGGTTCTGATTGGGTCTGATGATGTTAGCTGTGGACTGGGCATTAGCGGCGACACCTAGGCGGTCACCGCTAATGGTGAAATTTCTTGTGGTGACTTAAGCTTGGTTTGTTTTGACTTTAATGTCTAGAGCTCGAGCTCAACTCACAGGTAATTATTATTATTGTTGTTTTTTTTTTGTTGTTATTATTAAATATTTATGTTATTTTTTTTCTATAACATAATTTTTTATCATTTATTCTAAATGTGAAATTTAACTATTAAAGATAATAACCAAGTTACATCTGGATAATGGGTAAGCGAGCAACAAGCTGCGCCGCTATCCCTTTTTGAATCGCAAAGCCTATTCTACTAAATACAAACCCTTGGTTCCTCGGGCTTTGCGAGTCACTGTCGACCACCTTCTGCACCCGCTCCAAAAAGCGAACTGCCTCAGGGGCTAGGGATCCAAAAGTGTCGAAGGCAAACGGAATGAATACATGCTGATTCTCTAAACACGCTGCCTCGTGCTTAGCAACTTTCCTAGCTTCAGCCTTCAAAACCGCCTGTCCCGGAATGAATCCGCTATCTCTCAGCCCCACCAGTGGGGACACTCCAGTGAGGTCAACACACGCGTGCTTACCCCCCGCCCAGCCAAACACAAGGATGTCCGCAGGACGCAGGGTAGATCTTCCCTCTCGTGGATCAGTCAGAAAGTTAACAGGGGCTTCTTTCTTGGCTGAGATCCCGGCACGCCTAAGCACATCCCATAAAACGTCTCGAACCCAGTCATGACGATACTTGAACCCCGGCAATTCCTTACAGTGGAGGGCATGCTCGCCAAATCTATCCAAACAGGCTTTTTTACAAATGGGGCATGAGCCGTCTGGTGGGAAAAGGGGAATCAGGAGACGGTATTTAAGGATGGCTCTATATTCAACTGCTGACATCCGTTGCCCAAGACCTTCAATGGGCGCAACAGTCAAAAAATCCTGGGCATGAGCCCCCTTGAGACAAGCCAAAACTGCCTTTTGACGCGGGGTCATATCGAACCGCTCCTCCATAAATAATATTGGTGTACTTTTGTATGGCGTATTGCTAGTTTCCCGCTAGCTTTGGTGGAATGAAATTTGTTGATCGTTCAAAAAAAAGTAAGCAAATCGAAGATGTGACCACTTGGTGAAGTGGCATAGGGAAATGAAGATAAGGGATTGAGGCCATTTGGTCTCAAGTGAACAACCATTTGTTTAGTGTTAACCCATTAATAGTTCAAGTTATATTTAGTTGGCTGTTAAAAAATATGAAGTGGTATGAGTGACATGTACCTAAACTAAACACGCCTATATTAATAATTCATAATTCAAATAAACAAACACATCTCTAAAATGTTCTATGCAAAATGTTTGTGTTCACACGTCACACATCGATTTCTATACCGTGTTTAAAGTTCAAACCAATTGAGAGAGAGAGAGAGAGAGAGAGAGAGAGAGAGAGAGAGAGTTGACACTTTCTTATGTTCATATCTTTTTATTACTTAACGAAAATTAATATCATTTAAATACTTACTTTGCAATTTAAAATTAATTAATATATTTAGATGATATTAATTTTCAATTTACAGTCGAGTCACCGCTATCTAAAATATTTAGTAAACGAATCACAAGTATCTAAGGCCCGAATGAGGTCCATTATCCATGATGGTCCTCTACTTCAGATGTCATAATATTGTGGGGTAGGAGCATCATCCCTCCATTTAAAAAAAAAAAAAAAAAAAAAAAAACTTTAAACCAATCAAGAGGCCCGACACCAAAATCATTTTCTTGCCGCCCATGCCGTCGCCGGGCATAAGGGGGCGGTGTTTGCCGGGGCGGCATGGGCATTGCCACCCTATGCCGGCTCCACACTGAAGGGCCTAAAAGATTCAGCTATCAAGTCACATATATCTAAAATATTTATACCTAAGGCTTTTTCTCAAAGTGATACGCAACATATAACTTGTACAAATCTTTTCGTTTTTCAAGTCAGTCCAATCCATTCATTTGTAGAGCCATTTACTGAATCATAGACATGTCGGAAACACCTCTAAGACTATCCGGTGTGGGGGGAGTCCAAGGCCCGTCCACCCCGTCCAATACCGCCCCCGCCAAGCCTAACGCGTCCAAACCGTCCAGAAATGGACGTTCAAGATGGTGATGATGATTGGTTGTTATGTTAAGATGGGCCACTCTCCAATCCCTTTTGTTTTCCCTCCCAATTAAAAAAAAAAAAAAAAAAAAAAAAAAAAAAAAAAACCCGGTCACGAGGGTCTGTGCAGCAATAGCCGGAGGTTGAAGATGATGTACAATAGGGTTTATTTCATATTTTCCGTTAGACCCCTGAAGTATTAGGTAAAGTACAAATTACACCCTACGTATTAATTTCAAGATAAATAGTACAATAAAGTTACAGATTCAAATTTAATTCATTTAATTTTGTTATAGTTATAACTATTGATATTATTTTCTTGTTTATGGTGGTTATTAATTTATATTTTAATTATATATTATTTATAATTTAGAATTAAAAAATTAAATGTTAGACTAATAGGAGTGAAAGACTATCTAAGAAGACTACCTTCACATCCTTAGGTAATCCTCATATTGTCATTACAAGAGGGAGGTTATAATTTACTGATGTGACGGGTAGTCTCCTAATATACCCTCAACCACACCTCTTATTCCAATACAAATTTCCCTACCCCAACATATGTGTTTTATTACTTCACATCATTGAAGGTGCTATTCATTTTCCTAGGCTTATTGATTCATATAAATAATTAATTAATATAATATAAGAGAATTATTAATATACAAGAGAAGTAGTTTCATCGAACTTTTCTTACATAACCGAACATGTGATTATCACTATTATTGTTTGTTTTCTATATATATAACTTAATAACACATGTGAAGTAATTCTCTCATTTAAATATATAAGAAACAAATGTTAGATTATATTTGATAAGAAGGTTTTGACTTTTGAAAAGGCGTGTATGTATGTAACACTTCAAAAATTAATCATAGAAATGAATAGCATATTAAATCATAAGTGAAAGACATTTATAGTATCAATATCACAGCAAAATATGATATCAGCAAAAGCTTATGGTCAGAAATCATAGGTTAATAGAATCAAAAGTTGTTATCGACCGTAAGTTTATACACCAAAGATATTTTATCATTTAGCATTTAGCATGACTGATTGGGTCATCTTGGGTAAACGATGATACAATAACTAGAAGATGTTTCAAACTAACACTCTTACATTTGTTGATTGCTTACAAAGATAGTAAATTAATCACACATCGCGATCGCGATGCTATACATGTGAGTCCATGTATACAATTTGTATACATGTGAGTCCATGTATACAATTTGTGAGTCCATCGCGATCGCGATGCTATACATGTGAGTCCATGTATACAATTTGTAGACAACTAGTCTTTTAATAGTTGGTCTATCGAATAGATGGGATAAAATAAGATTTGTTTTTGTTTCCCATATTCCTAGTCGCTCCAACGCTCCATGTATAGCTTGGTTTATGTTTTACGACGTACCACACAAATTAAACCCCTCAATCCCTCTTTCTTAGCCACATCTACAATGTCCTCTCTCGTTCATGTCTGCCGTGCGAGGGTCAACATACCTCGTTAGAGATGTTATAATTGTTAACTCTTACGGTTAAAATACACACACATGTGTGTATGTTTCAATACAAAACAAATGTTACGTTGTATAACCATTTGTATGTGAGAAATGATCACATAATTAACCAAATGTAATAGTCGAGTAAGGAGAGTTAAAAGTTTGTCTTATACAAAAGCAAAATGTATAAATGGATGTGTTGGAACTTGGTTCCCTAGTGTGTTACCACATTACCAACAAAAATATGTATGAAACCGTAGTGAAGAGACATGTTTGGACGTCATGGGCCAAGACAAAACCACGTTACCACCACTAAAACCACAATAGGTGGTAAAGAGAAGGTTTCACGAAATTCACGTGCCACGTAGGACCTGTCAGGTATAACGAGATAAAAGGACCATGTGAAAGGGACATCCAGTCAATGAGAATGGAGGAAGCCTGCTTCGGGATCTCCTCCCCAAATAGGTGGCGACAGAGAGGACAACAAGGACGGTTGATAGTGATTCTCATCCAATGACGTTGCGCTAGCATACTCCCTACTCTGAAATCCATAAGAGGAGAAACCACAAGGAATATGCTGAAAAGATATCTCAACCATTCATTAAGAGCTTCCCGGCTATAACTACCCCATTCTCTCAAAGGAGAGAGAGTCGGCTCAGTGCTCTAAAACCTTGGTTGAGCATTTGTCTAATTGTAAACGTTGTCTAGAACTTGTAACCCCACTCATATTATTAATAAAAGACTATCATTTGGATTGTTTATATTTCGCGTAGCTCAAACCTTGCTCCACCAAATCCCTTGTGAACACATGGTAGAAGGCAACTAACCACCGCTCATTTTATTTTTGTTTTTATTTTTTAATATCTTTATACACACACTCACACCACACCGCACCTCTACACCCCTTATAAATTTCAAGCCTCTTTCACCTACCAAGTGGCATCACATGTCATATGTTAAAAAAAAACCCTATTTCACCCACTAAATTTCATCAACCACTACACATGGTCTTAGTGACAAATTATCATGTATTTTACTCATTTAAGGGGCTGTTTGGTAGCCTCTTAATGAGGCTCTTAACCATTCAGCGCTGAATGATTCAGCATTCAATGTGTTTGTTTCAGCTTCTGAATGGAATTGTTAATTCTGAATCATTAAGATTTGGGATGTTGCTGTTTGGTAGCCTCTTAATGAGGCTCTTAACCATTCAGCGCTGAATGATTCAGCATTCAATGTGTTTGTTTCAGCTTCTGAATGGAATTGTTAATTCTGAATCATTAAGATTTGGGATGTTGCTGAACCATTAAGCACTGAACTAGGCTGAACTTTAATGAGGCTCCCCTACCAACGTGGGACAAGAAAACTAACCATTAAGAAGTCCAACTTAATGATTCAGCGCTTAACCATTCAGACCTCTTAATGATTCAGACCTTAATCAACCAAACAGCCACTAAATATGCCCAAGTTAGTGTCAAATAACAAGATGCCTTTAACACCTTTAACACGCATAAATATAGATGTTAAATAAATATAGAAATCGCATTTAAGTTTTGATATTCAACCCGCTGAATCATAATATTTCAACCTATGTTTTAACTATGGATTAATCACTATTTTATTTCAACTTAATTACTATATATTACATCGACCAAATAAAGTTACATGCTAACACAATCCGTCACAGTGGTCAAAATAATGTCGGGGGCAGGTTCAAATCAAACAAAAATGGTTTCTTCATAGTCTCTACTTTAACATCATCATCATTCACCTTAACATGACCTAACGATTGCTTTTCATAACCTAAATTTAAAATAAGATCACCACCGAACAAATTATCTTTCTTCTCAACCACCGGCCGTAAATATGGAGTAAACCCGAAATTCATCTTCGCTTTCGCACCACGGAATGTAAAGGCCGCAGCGTCATACGCTAGAGCGGCCTCCTCCGCGGTGGCAAATGTGCCGAGCCACCGCCGAGTCTTCTTCCACGGATCTCGAATCTCCGCCACGTAGCGTCCCCATGGACGCCTACGGACGCCGCGGTAGCGGAATTCCTTTTGTGGTGGTGGAGTGGTTGTTACGGTGGTGTTAGGGTGGTGTAGATTGTTGGTTGTCATTGATGTGTATTAATATTATGCTATGTTATTATGTTGGTAAAGTAGGGTTAAAGAATTGTATTTATAGTATTATTATGGAGTCATGATGCATGCATTTGTGGAGACAAGGTGGTTACCTTTTGAATTTTAGGCCTTCTACTTTTGGAAGTTGTTAAAAAAATTCATACGACGCGAATTCGATCGAGTACATGAATATAGGACTTTATGAGTTTAGTCATAAAGTTTTTTTTTATAGGTTTGTGATGCATTGGTTAATAGTGTGATACATATCTTATTATATGCATTGGAAGTCCGTAACTCGTTATATTGATGATGTATTATATAACCTAAAAATTTACTTTTTTGTGTTTTTAGCTCAAAATTCTTAAAAACATGTATATTAAATGCCCTAATTTTTTTAGAAAAAAAATCATGAAAAGTAGGGTTTCTTAAAGTTTTCTCATTTTAAAGAGTTTTTTTGTATATACTTAGCCTATTTATGAAAATTTAAATAAAAAACTTTTTAGCGAAAAATTACATAACTGTAAATTTAAAAAACATTAACGTAGTTTTGATGGTAATTTAAACACACAACTTTTTGTCACTTATATAAATCCATAAAACACAAGTGTAAAAATATCACATACATGTTTTTTTACATCTCCAAATTAATTGCAAATACAAGGTTTAAGAACTTTATAAAAACAATTGGGAAGTACCAGTTCTTCCGATTTTCACAACTCAAAGAAGTTTTTAAATGATATTGATTTTCTCTGTCTATGTATTATGTTAGTCGTTATATGTGTACTTAGTATTATTTATTTTACCAGCAGTATACATGAACCCAATTAGCATTAACACGCATTTGACCAAGTAATATCACTTGGATGCAGAACACAATTTTCTAAATATGCATGAAACTAAAATTCTTAAAACTTGTCTGATTCTACACCACATAATGGCGGGTGTTTTTTTTTTTTCAATTGGACCACTAGAGATATTTTTGTCTACAGTGGTTTTATGTCCAAAATACCTTTTAATAGTAACAAATGGGGATTGTGATGATCTCTGTCAAAACATATAAATTCACCTTCCAAAAAAAAAAATATCTTGTGGTCTGACATCTTTTATTAGTTAATTATCCATGTTTTAATGTATGTTGCAATTTTGATAATCTTTATAGGCACTGTTGGATATCATTTAAAAAGACTTGTTTCAGGTCCATATGAAAAAGTAAGTTATTACAATACTTCTTTTATTTTAAATGGTATCTTCCATGGGTAGAGGTGATAAAATGTGGGTTGGATTGGAACATAAACAACTTTTAAATCCAATTTTACTATAAGAATTACATATAATAATAATTGTTGTTGGAGCTTATAAATAGTGTAGTAATTGGACATTTTTGTCTTTTTTTGGTTTGTTGAATTATATAACTCTCTAAAGCATAATGTCTAAGCTCATATAACATATGTATTTGTTGCCAATAATTCTATCTCCTTCTCTCTCTATATTACAACTAACTAAAAGAAAACTTAATATCCTTTACGTACTTAGTCACGTATAAAAACCGCCGCAACGCGCAGGGTAATTTACTAGTCATGTTATGTTGTATAATAATAATAAAGTTAGACCATTCACAGTCTGTCCTCCATCCCCAACCATATAATTAAAGAAAAAATCATAATTTTCTAAATTTGTCTCACTTTTTCAAAGTCTCTCACATCCCATTCATCATTCATACCCCCTATAAGCTTTTTTTTTTTTATTTTCTTTCTTCACAACAAAAATCAAACCACTTCACCTTTAATTTGTATTATTTTATTATTATTATTAAATGAGATGGAGGGAGTATGGAAGACCCCATATATGGGGGCTTAACATAGGTTTTTTTTTTTTTTTTTTTTTTTTTTTTTTTTGCAAATTTTAGAAATGGGGTATGGTGATAGGGGTTAGAGCACTCACATCCCGTCCATCAAATGTATGTGAGTGTGTCCACCAAATTATATGAGGTGAGTGTAAGTGGTTGTGAGTGGAGGAGAGGGAAAATATTTGGTGGAAGCACTGTTCCACCATAAATATGAAAAGCTACTGTTCACCCCTATATATATTTTAATATTTTTGTAAGTAGTTGTGAGTGATGAGAGAGAAAATGTAATGATAAAAGTATTATTATTTTAATTAGGAGAGGGAAGATTTAAGGGTGAAGTAGTGATTTTTAGTGTAATTTGATGGATGAGATTTGGTGGAGGGGATGTGAATGCTCTTAGGATGGATGGAGTTTTTGTGGAATTTCTTAAATTTTAAGAATGGGAGAGGAAATGGGGGATGGGTTGTGAATGCTCTTACATTATCTAATTGGGTAGAAAGATAAAGGTATATTTTTTTTTAACGGCCAAGAAAGTCGTCACGGGCTCCTGTGAATTCAGGATACCCAAGGGCGTAGCTCTTGGGGGGGGGGGGGGGACGGCCGACTCCCCGAATTTTCGCTCATAAGTTACGATTATATAGTATTCGTATAGAAATTTTTTGGTATATACGGTTTCGACCCCCCGAAACTGGTTTTCGACCCCCTGAAACTAGTGATTTCCGACCCCCCGAAGTTTCGGGTCAAGTTTCGCCACTGAGGATACCCACGCGGCACCAGGTCCTCCAGGTCCACCAGTCCAGGAAAAACTCGACCACCCACCCGGCCGAAGGCACGACAATGAATAATCGATAAAACCTGATATCCTTCAAGGCTTGAACTTGTGACCATGAAGCCCCTAGTCAACTATCATTCGGCCTCGATACCACTCCACCAGAAGGTGGGTGATGATAAAGGTTTATTATTATTCAAACAAAACCATAGGGTTTATTTTGTGCAAGTGTTAACAGTCATAGAGAGAATTTTAAATTTGAATATGGTAATTGGAAAGTCACTATGTCCTCTCTTTGAAACCTTCCCTGAATTTTGTTTCTTTTTGAAACCGTGTGACATTGAAGGTTCATCATATGGATTCATGATTGCCTCGCATAGTCGCATTGTAACCGAAATTTGATCATTATTGACCTGATAGAAGATAACCACATGATAGGTTTTTTTAAAAGACTGATTTTATTCAAACAACAAGCATGCTGCTAGATATATACAACAACGTTTCTACAAAGGAACAAATAGGCCAACTTTTCCAATCAAACGAGCACACCATCACATGATAGGTTGATCTCTTGTTTTCAATAGGATATGTTGTTAGACACTACTAGAAAAGTGACATTTTGCTATAAAATTTTCTTACGGAAAAAAATGCGTCACAAATTTTAACAAAGTTGCTACTCATTTGTGACGAAAATAAATCTACATTTTTTTAGCAAATTTGTGACACAATATATCTACAAATTCTTAGGAAATTGCATAGGAAATGCGTCACAAATTTCCTACACCATGTTTTCGTCACAAATGCGTTGAAAATTGTGTTACAAATGTGTAGTAATTGGTTTGCGACGAGGGTTTTTCTAACATTAAGGTTTTGTTGAAAATGCGTCACAAATCAAGAAAATGAAAGATTTGTGACGCATTTTCAACAAAACCTTGATGTTAGAAAAACCCTCGTCGCAAACCAATTACTACACATTAAATTTGTAACACAATTTTTAACGCATTTGTGACGAAAAGATGGTGTAGGAAATTTGTGACACATTTCCTATGAAATTTCCTAAGAATTTGTAGATATATTGTGTCACAAATTTGCTAAAAAAAAATTAGATATTTTTTCGTCACAAATGAGTAGCAACTTTGTTAAAATTTGTGACGCATTTTTTTCCGTAAGAAAATTTTGTAGCAAAATGCCACTTTTCTAGTAGTGAGATGATATGTCTTATATTAGTAAAGGTATTTTGTAAAACTACTATTTAATTTATTCATGGGACAAAGTGTTACCTTTGTCAAAATCTTTATAAGAGGGATCAGACGTTAAACCAAAAGTGTCTTGAAATTTACTTAAGATTATAAAAATAAGTAATATGAAGCTATTTACTATCAAGTAGTTATATTTTTAGCAGAATTATAACATTTTTATTGAGATTTTTATATATAATTTTATGAATTGTATAAATTGGAATGAATTATACTATATTAATATACAAGTGCCTTTGAACAGTGATTCGATGTGGGCCTTTTTTTTCCTAAATTCGTATATGAATAAGTATTATTAGTTTGAAATGATATTAACATGTTATGTAAGTGGTGTGGTGGTGATATGCTCTTTGTCATACAAAGCTTACCCGGGTTCGAAACCTGGGTCTTACGTTTAGTTGGTGATTTTTTTTAGCTTTCTGGTTTTGGTGAACACGTGCTTGTTAATATGGGTGACATGTGTCTTCCATTCTCTCATAATCATGCCGACGATTTTTGTTATCTGGCTATGATGACTGGATTTAAGATCCTTGCTTAGCGTGGCAGTATCAGAGGACGGCAAGTGCGAGGTTCTCCTCCACTTGCAACCTCGATTGCAGCCATGGGCGGTCCAATACCAGATCTGAGCCGAATCATTTGACCAAAACTATGTCAAACCCCACTTTTTGTACACAATCGCTCTGTGATGATGAGAATACTGTAATCAGAGAGTGGTCGGTGGTCGGATTCCGCCTTGTGACGTTTTTTCAGACGTTGCTGGTGAGTAGCCACTAATCTGAGTTTTTATGGTTTCAAATATGATGCTTACCTGATGACGATAAGGTTAGGGGTTTTGATGTTTCTGGTTTTTGATCTGGTCATGTTGGTTATGTTGTTTTTGGTTGTAGTTCTCAGGGTTATGGTTGTCATGGTGTCAATTTTTGTTTTGGTTGTGATGATCAGCTTGAACGGATGGGTTGTTGGTTTCTAGGTTTGTAATGTGTTAGGAGAGACACAGAGAGAGATGATGGGGTTAGAACTAAGTACCTGACTTTTTTTTTTTACTGTAGTTTGGTTGTGATTTATGTTAAAAGAGAAAACCTAAGAAGAAAAATAGTTTGGAGATTGCTTTTCAAGATCTGTGTTTTGAAAACTAAATGAGTGGTTGGTTGATGTTTTGGTTATTTTTTCAGGTCCTTTTGTTGGTTGCTCACTTGATGGAAAGCATAATTGTCATAATCGAGCAGGGTCACCATAAAGGTACTAAGTAATAGCTATCGAATACCAAGAGTATTTTGGTTGTTTTCTCAGTTGCTTTTGTTGGCTGCTCACTTGAAGGAAGCATAGGCGCGCAAGGTAGGATCACTATGAAGGTACTAACCAATAGTTATCGATAAGCAAGAGCACCTTAAAAAAGGTTGGGAACGATTTGTAGATTTTAGAACATGAACGAGTAACATCTTACTTTATATCCCATCTATGCAAGTAATGGAAATTTGCTTCTTTTTGCTAAAACATAAATGAAGTGTTTTTTATATGCTTTATCAGTTCCACCAGCAGACCAAGGCTGGTTTTGTAAATATTGCATTTGCAAGACTAAAATCATAGACTCGATGAATGCACACCTTGGGACAAGTTATCCTCATGACAGCAATTGGCAGGTTGGTGGTATTAAAATTTCACCATGTTGTTCCTTTCGCTTTGTTGTTTTTTTGTTTAGGATGTCACACTGTGTCACAGATTATTTATATGTTATATTTTGCTAATTTATAGTTGACCATTATTCATTTTTTCTATAAACTTTTCAAATCCATTGACCTACTGCTTTACTAATGACGCATTTGCCCAGGGGTACAATTTGCAAGAGCAATTGAAGTTTCAGTAGAAACAAATGATAACAGGGCAACATTAAAAGTAAAAAGCATGCTAAGTTAATCAACATACAAGTCAATATATTAAGAGAATAGAATTTTACATAATGACTGATAGACAGGCAACAAGCTGCGCCGCCACCCCTTTTTGAATAGCAAAACTAAACCTACTAAAGACAAATCTTTGCCCTTGGGGGGTCGAACAATTGCTATGAACGACCCATTTAACTCTGGCAAGGAACCGGATGGCTTCCGGTGCCAACGCCCCAAAAGTATCAAAGGCTAATGGGACAAAAACATTTTGATTATCCTCACAAGCTTTGGCATGCTTCTCAATCTTTTTGGACTCGGCTTTCCGCATCGCCTGCCCGGTCACAAACCCAGTATCTCGAAAACCGACGAGCGGGGATACCCCTGTAAGGTCCACACAAGCGTGTTTCCCGCCCACCCATCCAAACACAAGCACATCTGCTGTGCGGAGAGTAGATCTCCCCTCTGTCGGGTCCGTTAGGAAATTAACTGGTGCCTCCTTTTTTGCCGATATCCCTGCCCGCCTAAGTATATCCCACAAGGCATCCCGAACAAAGTCATGGCGATACTTGAAACCTGGCAACTCTTTGCGATGGACCGCGTGTTCCCCATATTGGTCCAAACAAGCCTTCCGACAAACTGGGCAAGTTTCATCGTCTGGGAACATAGGAATCATTAGGCGGTATTTAAGAATCGCCCTATATTCAGCTGCTGACATCCGTTGCACCAACCCTTCAATAGGAATGACAGTCAGGAAGTCCTGGGCGTGGGGTCCTTGCAAGCATTCCACCACTGCTTTCTGGCGAGGAGACAAACCAAAATCATTCCCCATGTTCTGTGCAATTTTACTAAAAAAGGCATTCGCCAAAGTTTTCTGGGTCTTTGGTGGGGCGGTGTCCTTATTAGTGAAACCGCCAAGATCAAAATCTGGGAGAGACTCGCGCAGATATTCCAAAGCTTGTACGTAATCTGGGTCAAGATCCACGACCCCACTGTCCCGCAGGATGTGGTCTTGCAACTTCCAAGATTGGGCTCTAAAAGCCACAAAAGCATATACGGCAACATCTCGAGTTGAAAGAAGCCACAAAAGCATATACAAACAAAAACAACTCCCTTTGGGCTCGAATGATTCGAATAACCATTTGGAAAAATCAAAGACACTTTTGGTCAAGTTGAATTTTGGATAATCCCACTATTCAACTTGAGAGACAGTGTTAGAAAGAGAGGATTTTTAGGGATCAGTCTTGCATCATTTTCTTAGTTAAAGATCACAAGTAAAAGATCCATATTACAAGCCTCTAGTCAAAGATCCATATTACCAGCTTCTACATCAGCCACAAGTTATGCTTATTTCCATTTTTTACTTTGTATCTTAGCCTATAAATTGGAGAGGCATAATCAGTTGTATTCATTCAGAAATAAACACAAAAATAATAAGAAACATTCTCAATCTTCAATATTTTTTAATCCTCTCCAATCATCAAACCAATTTAGTATCAATGTAGCCCTCTGGTTTCCAACATGTATATTATTAAACAGTATAATACTAGTGTTTTTCTAATTGTAAACACTGTCTAGCACTTATAACCCCACTTATATCATTAACAAAGATATTTGGATTGATTATCGTTAAACTAGTGTTTCCTCACGTAGTCACTCTAGTAGTGCCAAATCACCACGTATTTTACGCAATCAAATGTGTCCCAATTAGAGTCAAATAACATGATGTCTTTAACACAAATAAACTAGTGAGATACCCGTCCGTTGGGACGGGTTTTCGAACGGGGATTAGAAAGCGTGAAAGTTTATTAATTCATGTATATGATATCTCAAATTTAGTTATATAGCTGGTGCATTTATGATTCATTACTAATTTTGATATGGTCTTGAGGAAAAGATGATATTAGATTAATTAAAGAGAAACAATACGCTTGAGCTTGTCCCTACGTGTAACCAATATAATTAAAATCCAAGCACTAATAATATGTGCAACCATAGGGCCCGATGAGAAGAACACCGGTATTCAATACCAAGCACCCTGTGAGACCATGTACTATACTTGAGCTAAGTCGTCAAGGTATGCTTATATAACATGGTATTCTATATACAAATAGTTAAAAAAATGTTTTCTCAAAAAGTTATGTGAGTGATAGACCTTCCCCATATATGGGAGCGTGACCGCTGTCTCCTCCTTGACGATTGTGACACGACGCACCCCCAGTGGGTGGTGTTGCTGCTTCACGAAGATCCGGGTTGGGATGAGCCCCTCACCCACCCTTAGTTCCATGTATTTTTCAATTAAACACTTGAACAATAATCTTTTGTAGTCTCACAATCAGAGTATCACATATTAATGTTCATTTAGTTTAATCAAAATAGATAGATGAGCAACATTAAAAACAAAGCGTATGATAATTAATAAATCAATAAATAGATAAAAGATATTTGGTTCCTAAAAGCCTAAGATAATTAATCAATCAATAAACCACGTACATGCTACGAGCCAAAACACAGTTGATAAATCAAGGAAGCTATACTATTGCAATAGTAAACTGACCTTGTTTTTAATAAGTTAACGTAGTTTAATTAGATCTAACTAAAATCACTTTTACTCCTAATAATTATGTTTTACTTTGATACTTTCCATTAACTCCACAATTCCAATTTCACCATTGTCTTTCACGTATAGGAATCACTTTTTTTTTAACGGCCAACAAACTTTTATTCAATAGCTAACAAGGAGCTAGCGGGAAGGAAATCCGAGATTACAACCCAAAACCAAACAAACCAAAAAACAAAACAGGAACAATCCGAAAACAACCCCAACAACCTAATCCTACCCCATGTTTAAAGTATCAAACGCGCACCAAGAAGTCATATCCGACATTCTTGTTCAATTTGTTATCCACAAGTAGCTCATGACTTTTATTTCTTCCACTATTTTCCGAATACTTACTTGTTTTTGGTTAAAAATAACGTCATTTCTTGTCCGCCAAACACTCCAAAACACCATCAACACAACCCCATAGAAAGCCTTCCTAGCTCGGATCCCATTCTTAGCCGTATGATGGAATAACAAAATGTCTCTCACATGAAAAGCGAAAAGATTAGGGACTTTACACCACGTAAAAACCACCTGCCAAACCTCGGATATAACCGGACAACCAGTAAAGATATGTTCAACCGATTCAGCGTACAGATCACAGAACTTGCACTGCTGAAAATCGACTGTGATATTCTGTTTTAACAATGCCTCAGCAGTCGGTAAGCAATCAAGGAACGCATGCCAAGCCACGATACCTACTTTCTTTGGCACCCTTACACCAATCAAACGACGAAATCGGCAACGAATTATTTGCATCAAATAACCACTTCTTCAGTTTACAAACCGAAAATTCAGACCCTCCTGCAGCTGAACATACCCACGAGTCTGCACCTGCAGAAAAAACAACTTACTGCAACAATAGCAGCAAACCTTCAAGTTCCACCTGTTCATCCGTTGTAAAAACTGTCCGTTTCCACACTCCAGTAAACTGCACGCTTTGTGATTGAGGAATCAAACGATCTACAACCTTGCAGCCACGTTACATTCCAAGGCGAACAGTAAAGGGAATTTTTTCAGCAACGGGTCGTCCGCAAGCCACCAATCATGCCAAAATAAGATATTCGGAACGCTCGCTATTTGCTTCCATATACCTCCAATAGAAATCTTCCTCGGTATATAATTCCACCCCCGTCCACTTGCATTGGGCATCTTCTTCTTCAATCGTCCATGACATATGCCAAAGTACTCTGGTGAAGCCAAGGGGGTGGGCGCGGTGTTGCCTAGCGTTTTCAATTGGATCTAAAGGTTTTAATTGAAGGAGAAATTGTCAAATTCCTTGAGAAGTGGTCAAAACAACCCAAACCTAATCGGTAAGATGTTGCTGAGATCTTCAAATTCTGATGTATAAGCAGCGGAATAATGCCGATCTACTAACACCCTATGGCAAAGACAAAATTACGATCTCAATTCATTTACTTAGCACGGGTTGACGTGGGTTAGTTTTAAATGGAACAAAGATAAAAAAAAAAATAACCAAAAGTGTATTTGAAATGTATACAGCTTGCTAACTTCAATTAAAATTTGATTATTATTCTAAAAACAAATAGTTTTTATAATCAAACTTAACACATAAATTTTTTAAAATTTAAAGAAATGGACAAACAAAGTGTCCAATCAGCAAACAACAATTTGCTTTCAAAGCCCCTTTCCATTTAGCATCTTCTTTAGATTGTAGAAGAAAACATGGTTGCTTCTTGATTATTAGGTTTATCATTTTTCAAGTAAATTTGTGATATACCTTAGTATCGATCGGACAAAATACATGTGAGCATCTGATTCAAATCACAAAATAAAAAAAAAAATCATCAGAGCAAAACAAATGAAATGAGATCGATCACATCAAACCCGACCCAACTCGACCCAACCAATTTGGACAAGCACTTTTTGTTTTTCATTCTCCAACCCAACATGGCCCTTTTTTCTAGGGTATATATGAGCTTACCAATTGTAGAAATTACTAGTATTTGTACCCGCGTTTCGCCGCGTTATGAAGATGATATTGCAGCTACGAATCAAAGAATGACAAACTATGTAGCGATACCTAGCTGGGTTCTACTTTTTTACAAACTATACATGAACATAGGGAGCATGATTCAGAGTACTACAAACCATGTGGTCGTACAACAAACCCGAAACAACATAATACCGCCTTCTTGTACAACATAAGCTTTCCCCTCGGACCTCGACTGCATATCGATAGTTGATTTCCAGCCTTCTATGCTTCCTTGTCTGCAGCTTGAAGGCCAAAGTTACCTAGAGATGAATTGCCAAATTAATAATTATGATGCAAAAAGTGCAATTATAGAAGCTTTTTGTTTGTTTATACCTTGCAGCAAGATGCACACTACACTAAAATAACATACAGTCACACCTTGACAAATCATGCTCCAATATTCTTGCTCATTATTGCTCCTCTTCCATCATCCAAAATATGGTTTATCCTTTCAGCTTCTAACTTCTTTGGACCAGAAAAAATAAAATAAAGAAAATAGTAAGTAATTATTAAACTGAAAAGATTTCTATCAAAATTATGATTAGTGATTAGTTCCCAGGTTCAATTTAATTTATGAATTGCTTGTTATTGTAATGCTAAGATAATTGGTAAGATGGTTCACTACTGAAAAAGATTTATTCAATTGTTAGCTCTCAACATATTCAATATTTAGTTGTAGATGCATATATTATAGGTTTACGTTAAATTTGAACACAAAAAGTTGAGTTGCAGCCCATCCTTGACTGTATGCTTCTCATGTAACGCTTATGGTTAATAGCGAATATAAGTAATGCAAAAGTACCAATTTTGTTTAAGTAATGTTAAACGGAAAGTACGTAATAAGACCCAACATACTGTTGACCTTTTTCTACCATGTGAGAAATTAAAATATTAAGACCATCATCAATTTCATCCTGGGTGATTATCATGAAAACCATGGACCACCAATAACTACAGAGTTCTTAGCATACTCAATACAATGCACAATAACAATCCTAAAATTAGCAAAACAAACTGATGAAGCAGCATCATTTCCACCAAGTCAACCTCTTGATAAGCCTATATCATGATAATGTGACTAAACACAGAATATAATTTTGTATCATGAATCACATTCTTTTATGGAGAGTAATCATACCTGAAATCATTGGTTGAACCCCCTGGTCGCAAACCTAGATGACTGGACAGCCATCACTTTAACACCTTTGTCAAAACCATAGGTCATTGCGCCGCTGTCTCTTTCGTGAACCAGAACATACACATACTTTTTAAATATAAACAGTTATTACAGAGATGCAAACGTAACAACAATCCATAAGAAAGTAAGTTTTTAGTGGTTCAGAGTTTCCCAAAAACTGGCTGCAAGAAAAGGGGTTGCAGGTTGAAACATAACCAAAGCCGGCACCATCAGCACCTTCCACCTCTGTCGGGAAGCCTTTTAGAGTTCGAAGACGAAATGGGGACAACAGGATAGTAGAAATTAGTGAAGGCATCACATGTCTAACTTACAGCCAGAGGGATACCTGTTTGCACATACCTGCAGCAAAAATAATAATTAATCAGCCAAAATATCTTAAGGAATGACACAGTTTTATATTAGGTCTATGGTGATGATATCTTCTTCCTTACATAGTCAAATGCCTCTTTCTAAACCATCAACATCAATACATAAAAACACAAACATTTCATGAAAAGTACATGCCCAACATCTGCAATTAGTGTAACCATTCATGCTTCAATTTGAAATTAAGAAGAACAAAATTAGGGTTAGGATCCATACCAAATGTCCATAAGATGCGGGTTTCAAGAAGAATTGCAGAGTGAAGGAGCTGCCATTAGATGGTGGTTGGGGTCTTAGAACACAACTGAGACCTCGTCGATGTTTTCTTTGTTGAAAATAATAGTCCTCAATTCAATTTTATTGCTTACTATAATTTACCATATATTTTATCATGTTGCATAAGCATATGTGCAGGTTTTAGCTCGTGTAGCTGGTACGTTCGTGACTGAAGTTGTTGCTGAGTTTGTAGCCGCTTTGGGCCAGACATAAAATAAAGAAGTCCATATAATGGGGTAGATACAGTTTGGGCTTAGGAGCTGATTAAAATATTGGGCTAGGCGAAATGGGCTAACATCTTCATGGGGTTATTGCTTAAATTCTGCCTAGACTTATTCAACACATTCGTTGCTATAAATATCCTAAGATGCTTCTGGATATGAATATAAACATACAACTTTCTTTTTAATCAAGGTTGATACCTACACTTATTATTTCTATCATCTCTCATACGGTTCAAGAAAGCATCACCAGAGATCGTGTTGATTATCTTTCTCTAGTTATCAAGTCATCCTTCAAGACTCTTCTTCTTGATTCTAGATTTGTTATGGGGTTTGAGGTTTTATCGATTTCTCAAATCTTTGATAATATTAGTGTCAATCTAGAACTGTAAGATCTTGTATTTCGTATCGCTCTTGAGTCTGTTGGGTTAGGTATTAGGGTTTATTTTCCCTGTATTTTTCAAGAGTCTTTGTATGTTCGGGTAAACGTTTTTTTCTTGGCTTGGTTTTCAATAAGAGTTTTCTGAATTTTTATATTATTACCATATTTTTGACATTCTTCCCTTCGATTATGTCTGTGTAAAACTCCATGTTTATAAAAACTCCAAAATTCACAGCTGAAACATTAATAGCCTTGATCATTCAAATATCAAAATCAAGTCATAAACATAATAAAAAACAATAAGGAAAACTGAAGCACAATATCATATATACATAAACAAACAAACGTAAAGATTTGGAACTCACCTCGTCCCGAAACCCGTTACCCAAGCCGTCTCCACTACTTTCCCCAGAAACCACGCCGCCGCTACTAAACCACACCTCCAACATCGTCACATAGAAACAAACAAATGTAACGATTTGGGGTCCAAGGTACCTGTTATTTATCATGGATTGATGGAGATGCACAAAGAGATGTCAATATTGATTTATGCATATATATATATATATATATATATATTTATACACATGACTACAAGTTATGTATATACCTTTCTGTTTGATTTTGAGTCTTGTCTTTTTGCTGTTTTGATCATTTCATACAATAATCCTGAATAGTTTAGGAAAAATAATAAGCAAATCAGAGAAGATATTATCCGAACTTAAGCGGATGACAAGGAAAACGGGAACCTCTAAAGCTGACAATCAACTTCTAAAATCAAATTTAAAACTAAACCGCAAATCACAAACAATGTTCACAAAAATGACCTAATTTACGAACACAATGAAGCACCAAATGGAATTAGTAGAAAACAATTACCCAGCATATATAGCACTGATTCAAAATCAGTAACTCCAAATCACGTGCTCAGAACCAAACATCAAAACAATAATATCAATTGAGTAAACATACCTTTGAATTGATGTTAACTAATTGATAATTGTAGTAGTGAAAGGAATCGGTGGATTAGCACTCCAAAACGTAACACTGTGTAGCATTTGAGAACCCGACAATTCAAACGGCGAAGAGGAGATGATCAAAGAGAAGCAATCCAAGATATGTTTGCTAAAAAAGGGGATAAAGAAAGACGATGTTTTGATTTTTGAAACCATACCTTTAAACTGAGTAAACATACCTTTGAATTGTTCAGATGATGATTGTGAAGACAAATTAAGGCAAGAAAAATGATACTGACGAGTGACGAGGCAGATAACGAAATCGAATATCACCGAGCACAATCTAAGATGCACTGAGGAGGTGGAAAGCAATGGATGGAATGAAGGTTTTATACAGACAAAGTGAGTTGTGCATTACCATGAAATCAGGAGAAAAAAAAAGGAGTGGGGAAGTTATTGAGCGAAAAAAGAGGGCATCGCAATGGTAAATGAAAAACTGCCAAATTTGAAGAATAACTACTTAATTATTAAGGTCAGGATTTAATCTCAGCTCTAACCGTTTTAATCCGACGGTGGAGATTAATGCAAAAGCGGTTATAAGTGGTAAAATGAGCGGTTACTACCTTGGTGAACAATATAATAATAATATAGAAATCGCATTTAAGTTTGCATATTCAACCCTCGATCATAAATATTTCAACCTATATATGTTTTAACTATCGTTTAATCTCTATTTTATTTCAACTTACTATATATTACATCAACCAAATAAAGTTACATACTAACACAATCCGTCACGTGGTCAAAAATCAAAATAACGTCGGCGGCAGGTTCAAATCAAACAGAAACGGTTTCTTCATCGTTTCTACTTTAACATCATCATCATTCACCTTAACATGACCTAACGATTGCTTTTCATAACCTAAATTTAAAACAAGATCACCACCGAAGAAATTATCTTTCTTCTCAACCACCGGCCGTAAATATGGAGTAAACCCGAAATTCATCTTGGCTTTCGCACCGCGGAATGTAAAGGCCGCAGCGTCATACGCTAGAGCGGCCTCCTCCGCGGTGGCAAATGTGCCAAGCCACCGCCGTGTCTTCTTCCACGGATCTCGAATCTCCGCCACGTAGCGTCCCCACGGACGCTTACGGACGCCGCGGTAGCGGAATTCCTTTTGTGGTGGTGGAGTGGTTGTTACGGTGGTGTTAGGGTGGTGTAGATTGTTGGTAGTCATTGATGTGTATTAATTATGCTATGTTATTATGTTGGTAAAGTAGGGTTAAAGAATTGTATTTATAATATTATTTATGGAGTCATGGTGCATGCATTTGTGGAGACAAGGTGGCTGCCTTTTGAATTTATAGGCCTTCTACTTTTGGAAGTTGTTAAAAGAATTCATACGACGCGAATTCGATCGAGTACATGAATATAGGACTTTATATTTTTTATGTTTATGTTGGTAATGAGTGATATGTTATTAGGGTTAGGATCAAATACACAAGACACTTTTTTTAGGAAGGGTGAGAAGGATTGTGATCCATTGATCATATATTTGAAGGGTTGAGATTAGTTTGTTTGAAAAAAATAAATAATGAACTAGAGGAAGGGCATAAAAGGAAAACCATATTTGTTGACTTTCTCTCTCCACATGCAATGCACACGTCAATTCCCCCCATCATTTTAAAACGTCTATAATTTTTCATACGACATTTTTTTTCAAACAAATTTCACCATATTAACGAGCATTTTTTTTATCTTTAATATGAGTACCACATTGCTACATTAAAATTGAAAAAAAAAATTCGTGCTAAATGGGTTTTCTTCTCCGTTGTGTCTTCTGCTCGTTCATTGTGTTATAGTATGCATGTGTGCTTTATAACTATGTTATTTATGTTTTTTTAGTCTACACATTATTTAACATTGTCTATTGTGTTTTTAGTATGCTTTTCATTGTGTTTTATGCAAATGAGTTTTGTTTTTAGGTGTACATTGCGTTTTACTATGTTGTTCATAGTGTTTAAGTCTATTATTCATTGTGTTTTAGTCTTCTGTTCATTGTGTCTTTTATATGTCGTCCATTGTGTTTTATTAGACTGTTCATTGTGTTTTATACCCTATTGTTCATTGCATATTAAATTGGCACTCATTGTGTACGTTATCTCCATTGTGTCTTACGCAACTAGGTTTTCAACTTTTTTTCCAAAAGTATTCATTGTGTTTTAATCTTCTGTTCATTGTGTGCTTATTATGTCGTCCATTGTGTTTTACACAATTGGGTTTTTAACTTTTTTTTTTCAAAAGTATTCATTGTGTTTTAGTCTTCTGTTCATTGTGTCTTTCGTATGTCATCCATTGTGTCTTATGCAACTGGGTTTTCAACTTTTTTTTTCAAAAGTATTCATTGTGTTTTAGTCTTCTATTCATTGTGTCTTTAATATGTCGTCCATTGTGTTTTACTAGACTCTTGATTGTGTTTTATACCATATATTTAATTGGTGTTCATTATGTTTTACACTCCATTGTGTCTTACGCAAGTGGGTTTTGAATTTTTTTTTTCAAAAGTATAACAATATGGTACTCATATTAAAGATAAAAAGACGCTCAATTTTATGGTGTAATTTTTTTTAAAAAGGATGACGTATAAAAAAGTTACGGGCATTTAAAAATGAAGGTGGAAATGGCATGTGACTTGCATGTGCATATGTTTTTGACAAAATTACCCCTCCTACTTGTTAATCCTTTGAACACATGTCATTTTCTAGTGGCTTCTCATCCTTCTCATTTTTTATAGCCTTTGTAGAATAACCCAACCATATGTTATTATGTTGGTAAAGTACGGTTGAAGGTATTTATTTAAATAATATTAAAATCAGTAAAATATAATAAAAACAAAATGAATATAAAAAATTGATCAGTTTTCAAGTATTTAAGGTTTTCTCATGAACCTAACTTGAGAGAAAGATATATAAAGGATCATAAGAAAACTTAAAAGATATATATATACGTAGAGAATGAAACTTTTGCAAACTCGCTTCAGTCTAAAGAAATTTGTGAGAACTACATATATGATGTTTTTTTTTTTCTAACGTTTCTAATTATATGTAACTAATATTTTTGAAAATTTAAATAAAAAACTTTTTAGCGAAAAATTACATAACTGTAAACTTAAAAAACATTTACATAGTTTTTATGGTAATTTAAACACATAATTTTTTTCACCTTTGTTAACCCATAAAACACAAGTGTAAAAATATCACATACATGTTTTTTTACATCTCTAAATTAATCGCAAATACAAAAGGTTTAAGAACTTTATAAAAACAATTGGGAAGTACCGGTTCTTCCGATTTTCACAATTCAAAGAAGTTTTTAAATGATCTTGATCATTTTCTATGTGTACGTGTATTAGGGTATAAGGGGCACTCCTAAAAAAATAATTTCTTTCATTGATTTTAACCAGTTATGCACGGCCACATCACTTTACTGATTTACTTCACTGAAACATTTTTTTGTAGGCAGCACTCCACTGATTATTTCATTATATTTCATTTAAATTTGAGAAAACTAACCGTTGTATAGTCAGACGGTAATTAATTTTGTTACCGTTACATTTAAACCGTTGCAACCATTTGGAATCTGTACCGTTACGGTTTGGTCTATAAAAAACACCTTAATCCAACACAACAAAATCACACAATAACCCGGTTATACTTTAATTGTTTCGTAAAAATGGTCCCGTGGAATGCAAATGAGGATATCGCGTTAACGAGGGCCTACCTCGTAGTGAGAAACACATGGTGACATGGGTTCATGAAGTCGATACCCCAATTTCGTTTTGGCACCGGGTGTCGGGGATATTCAATAATTTAACCAGCACAAATGACCGCTCCAAGGATTCGATCATTCATAGGTGGATTCTTCTTTGGTCCAGGTGTCTTCGTTGGAACGTTCTCTATACGACCATGATGGAGAGGCACCCTAATGTTCAAGAAGACATTGCAATCCAACTCACTCGTGGCAATTACTACCGTGAACAAATGACTAACTTCACCCATTTATGGCGATTGTTGCGAGATTTAGTTAATAATTAATGTTTACGGTTGTTTAATGTTTATTGTGTAATGGTTTTTAAATTTTGAATGAAAATTCACTGTGGCACTTATTTTATGTGATTGTATGATTTGTATAGGGGTAAAAGATAAAAAAAAGGGGTCGAAATGTAAAACGGTTAAAATATAAAACACGGTCAAAAAAATCACGGTCAAAGATGATAGAAAAACGTGGCATATTATTATTGGTCAAGAAAATGACCGTTTCTGTGTACCAGCACAGTAACAAGCACCAGAAAACGGTTCACGAGAACCCTACCAGCACATGTGACGACGGTATTACCGTGCTGGTAATGGGTGCCCGTGCCCTATTCTGATGACGCCCCGTCCCCTTATGTTAGTCGTTATATGTGTACTTGGTATTATTTATGTTACCAGCAGTATTCATGAACTCAATTAGCATTAACACACGCATTTGACCAAGTAATATCACTTGGATGCAGAACACAATTTTCTAAATATGCATTAAACTAAAATTCTTAAAACTTGTCTGATTCTACACTACATTAATGACGCCATGACGGTGTTGTAGCTTTTTTTTTTTTTTTTTTCAATTGGACCACTAGAGAATATTTTTGTCTACAATGGTTTTACATCCAAAATACCATAATACCCTTTTAATAGTGATAAATGGCTTGCATATGACGTAATTAATTTATTCATCAAGATTATGTATAATTGTTTTGCTATATTTTCTATAAGAACAAAAGAAACTCAAAGTGGCAACTCCCTCAAAAGTGTTAATAAGTTGCAATTTTTTTGTCACCAAACCATTATTAAATTACGCTAAGATGGTTTGATTTAAATTAACTACCCTTAGTTTAGCCTCATTTGGTAGAAAATAGATTCATGCACCTTAGCTGCAATTCCCTTTATAGTATAGTAACTTAAACCAAATGTGCACTGTTCTAGTGGTCAACAGATAACTTTCTCTCGAGGTTGCCGGTTGAGTCTCGTTAGTGATAAAATGTTATGCGCGAGCCAGGAGTTTTACCATAGTGGACATTTGGACGGCGTGTTTCCCTAAAATTGGTGACGGCCCGGGTAAACAGCGCTATCTTTGATCACAAATGTAGGTGGTCATTTGCCTATGGTGTACCCGGATGGCTGAGCTTTGTTGAACGTTAAAATAAAACTATAGTAATTTACTAGTTTATGCTTAAAAAATCTTTCATCAATAGATGGATCAATCAGTTTTGATAATATGCTATTAGGATTAGATAAATATTATTGCATCGTTTGGCTATGATTCGTTAGGTTTTCGATCTGATTTGAAGGGCTTTTGTTCGTCAAATTATTAAACCGCCTAAACAAGGCAAATGAGCTCTCATTCGCATGATCGTTCATGCGAATGAGAGGAGAAATGTTCTCATTCGCCATAAGGTTATAGCAAATGAGAGAAAATAATTCTCATTCGTCTGAATCAATTCATTTACTACAAAGTTCCATTTTATTACAGCATATGACTTAACCACATATCTCATTCGACATAACGTGATATTTTGTAAATCTTTTTATATGAACAGAATATATAAATATATTATTAAATCAAAACAATTCCAAGTATTAAATCAAAACAATACCAGGTACAATGAATATATAAAGGGAATTAAATCTAACGAAGTCAATATAAAGGGAATTAAATCTAACGAAGTCAATGTTAACTTAAAAAATAAACTATTCAAATATGTAAGGGGTGTTGCTAAATACACTCCCTCTATATTATTTTTACTGATTACACTCCACTCTTAAAGTTTTTAAATAAACATAATTAAACCTTATATTTTTTTTATAGAATTTCCTTTTCTATCCTGATCTAAGTTTGTCTCAAACTATAGTAATTAAATCATAAAGATTAAAACTAACAATATTTTAGATGGGGCTTTGTACCATCGAGATGATGACGAGATTCATGGGACGGCGATGGTTCAATTATGTGATGAAGATGATGTTCATGGGGTGAGTAACTTAAAAGAGTTGATTACACAAAGATAAGTTACTAAAATGATTTTTTTAAAGTAGAATGATAGAATTTGACAAGTTTTAAACTTTTAAAAGGGAGTGCAATTAATAAAAAAGGATAGTGCATTTAGCCAAACCCCTATGTAAGACAAGACTCAATATTGGACTCAATCCAAGTCCATGTATTCCAGAAATCATGTTGGGTGTCATGAATATATGATTAATGATTGAACATGAATCTACTCACGTTCAAATTCCTGTACAAATTCATTTTTATTTTAGAAAATAAACAGATATTTTAGTGCATTTAATGTTTCCTATACTTTTCAATTGAGCGGGTATTCTCCGGCAAAAGGGTATTGATAGCATATTCAGGGTATGTTTGGCAATAAGTTTTTAAGAGCTTTTAAGAAAAAAACTCATACTCAATAAAAAGCATTGTTTGGTTGAAGGAGCTGGAAGCTTTTAGGTTAGAGAAAAAGCCCTATAGTGAAAAGATACTAGTACTAGTTTTTAAGAAAAAGCTCTACTAGCTACAAGTTTTTAATTAATAAATGACACAAATACCCATTCTATTTTAAAAATAAAATAAAAACCTTCTTTACAAGTTTTTAATTATGCCCATTTTGGTCATTTTATACATTTTATTAAAAGATTCAGCTACTCTGCCAAACATCAAAATATATTTAAAAAACTTTCAACTACCATCTTTCAGCTACTAGCCTCTAGCTAATTTTGTCAAACATACCCTCAATGACATCCAATCTTTGAGTTTAATTTCTTACTTTTTATGGACACGAAATAGAGCACATGATTGGCACTTCATATAGAAACTTGAGGCTGGTGAACACTATCTAGTTTATGGTTGTACTATGGGTGTGTCATGACTAGTAACTTGCTAGCCACATGATGTAATTTGATGTTTGGGTGTGAATAAAAAAAATTGTGCCTTACAAAAAACATGGTAGTATTTTATATTAATATATTTTTCTTGTGTTTTTTTTATTTAGGTAATCTAAATAACTCTACTGTAATATTTAAAACCATTAATAATTTCGCAAACTTTTGTAGTTGATCCTCGTAAATTCGGTTTTAAAGACTAGGAGTTTTTTTTTTTTTTTTTTTTTTTTTTTTTTTTTTTTTAACAGATAAAGACTAGGAGTGTAAGTTGTAACAATATCTAGTCAAACTCAAACACTGAATTAGAGACAATTTTTCGATCACTTCAATTGATCGCAAAACAGTTTTGGTTGGTAAACAAGTTAACAACAAAGATTTTCGCGACCAAAGATGTAGGATGTAAATTAATAGCTAGTGGCCTTTGATGAATTTACGATTACGGAAAAAGGTTTTCGGTTGGATTTGGTATGGGTCTGGTTTGATCCACTCTAATTAATTGTGTTTTTTTATTTTGATTTGATTAGGTGCATAGTTGTCAAAGCGTCTAGGCGTACTTAAGGCGCACAGGCTGAGTCCGGAGCCTAGTCGTAAGGCGCATAAAAAACTAGGGCTTTTTATAATTAGGCGTATAGTATAAAATACATTTTTTAGGGATTTTAGAGATGTTTTAAGCTTTTTTAGGGTCACTTTATGATGTTTTAGGGTTGTTTATGACTTGTTCATGGCTCCTTTAGGATGTTTTAGAGGTTTATGCAACCTTTAGCCTAAATTTGGCCGGAAATCAGCCTGAAAACAGCCCTGATAGTGCGCATCAGTGCCTAGGCGCACGCCTCACAGGGCGAAGTGCACTTGGTGTGCCTCGAGCCTAAGCGCGCCTAGGCGCGCTTTTGTTACTATGCATATACATCGTAAAAAAATAATATTTATACGATATTCACGTGTTGTTCTTTTATTTTTTAGGGCCATAATTAACGTTGACTGTTTTGCTTAAATGTCGGGGGAAAGAAAAAACCTTAATATGTTCTGGATTGAGGAAATAAAATTACTCACGTCTATTTATATTTTTTTTTTGGTTTTTAACTTGTAGTTTTTATAGGGTTGGGTTATTCTACAAATGCTATAAAAAATTGAGAAGGGTGATAAGCCACTAGAAAATGACATGTGTTCAAAGAATTAAACAAGTGGGAGAGGTAATTTTGTCAAAAAAAAATATGCACATACAAGTCACATGTCATTTCCACTTTCATTTTTAAATGTACGGAACTTTTTTATACATCATCTTTTAAAAAAAATATACCATAAAATTGAGCGTCTTTTTATCTTTAATATGAGTACCATATTGTTATACTTTTGAAAAAAAAAATTCAAAAACCCACTTGCGTAAGACACATTGGAGTGTAAAACACAATGAGCACCAATTAAATATAGGGTATAAAACATAATCAAGAGTCTAGTAAAACACAATAGACGACATACTAAAGACACAATGAATAGAAGACTAAAACACAAAGAATACTTTTGAAAAAAAAGTTTAAAACCCAGTTGCGTAAGACACAATGAATGATATACTAAAGACACAATGAACAGAAGACTAAAACACAATGAATACTTTTGAAAAGAAAGTCAAAAACCCAATTGTGTAAAAGACAATAGAGGACATAATAAGGACACAATGAACATAAGATTAAAACACAATGAATACTTTTGAAAAAAAAAAAGTTGAAAACCCAATTGCGTAAGACACAAAGGAGATAACGTAAAACACAATGAGTACCAATTAAATATACAATGAACAATATGGTATAAAACACAATGAACAGTCTAATAAAACACAATGGACGACATATTAAAGACACAATGAACAGAAAACTAAAACACAATAAATAATAGACTTAAACACAATGAACAACATAATAAAACACAATGTACACCTAAATACAAAACTCATTTGCGTAAAACACAATGAAAAGTATACTAAAAACACAATAGACAAAGTTAAATCATGTGTAGACTAAAAAAACATAAGTAACATATTTATAAAGCATGCGTGCATACTATAACACAATGAACGAGCAGAAGATACAACGGAGAAGAAAACCCATTTAACACGATTTTTTTTTCAATTTTAATGTAGCAATGTGGTACTCATATTAAATATAAAAAACGCTCGTTAATATTGTGAATTTTTTTTTGAAAAAAAAAATATCATATGAAAAAGTTATAGACGTTTTAAAATGATGGGGGGATTGACATGTGCATTGCATGTGAATGGAGAAAGTCAATAATTGTGGTTTTCCTTTTAAGCCCTTCCTCTAATTTATTATTTATTTTTTTCAAACAAACTAATCTCAACCCTTCAAATATATGATCAATGGATCACAATCCTTCTCACTATTCCTATCAAAAGTGTATTGTGTATTTGATCCTAACCCAATTTTTATAATTTGTGTTATATCATTGTGTCTTTTATGTTTCATTGTGTCTTTTTTTCTTCGGCATTGTGTTATAGTTATTGGCCTGGTGTTATATTTTGTAACTCATTGTGTCGTATTCTGTGATTCATTGTGTTTTTTGTATTCTTCTCACCAGTCTCATTTTTTTTACACTGTGTATGATAACTTGACCCACAGATTTATTGACATATTACTTGTAATGTCTTTGTCCGGTTGTACGGTGTGGCATCGCGAAAGGGCTTGTAGAGTGAGGTGGCGTCGTGGCCACAATTCGTACACTGTTCAGGAATATCGTGATCAGAGGCTTGTGGAGAATGACACGAAGGCCACGAGTGGGTGTTAAAGGCAATTAAAGTTCATTAATTAGTAAAAAATAGAGGAGAGAGGATATTGGAAAGTTTGTGAATCACACCATTGAATAGTGGAGGAAAGTGATGGTGAAAATGAGGTTGACGTGGTGTTGAAATGAGGGAGGAGAATAACGGTTCACTAGTAAATTACACCCATGGTCTTAAAAAGTTGTATGGTGGTACTTGGTAGACGTGTATCATACAAAATGAAACATATTTGTTCTAACTAATTGAAGTGTCTAAAACAAAGCAAACTATTTAAGACTATGGGTGTAATTTACTAGTAAAACACAAAGTGAATTTGAAATTTTTAAAAGTTAGTTTAGACAAACCTTGTGTGTTTAATACTTAAATTGTATTGTTCATTAATAAATCACAAAATATTAATAAATCACAAAATATTAAAAAAAGATGTGATATACCTCCAAACATTGTGGTATGCCAGTAAAACACAATGTGATTCAATTGACAAAATAATTACTTGAATCTTCCATCTCCTGCTGTTTGATTAGAAAAGATTTTATTGAACCCATTAAAAATAAATTAAAAATACGTAATTCTCTTCTTTAGATTAGAAAATTAGTATTTACAACATTTGAATAGGCGTGTATTTACTCTATTACCCTTATAATTAAAATAAAAAACTGTCACATGTCACTTCTGCAAGCCTTCTTACCCTTCTTATAAAAAGAGGCATTTGTACTTGAACATATATATATGTAGGGAAAGTATAAATTGAAAACCCCCTTGAGTTAAAAAAACCCTTGTAAAACCATCTAAAAAAAACTTTTTTTTCTGAAAAAAAAAATACACAAGGTAACAACATACATGTATTAAAGCGTTTTGAGCCAAAAAAATAAAAAAACGCCGATAGGATATAAAAAAAATATACAAAGTTTGTGCTGATGTTACATATGTAAAAGCGCAAATTTTGTTTTTTTTTTTTAAATATCCAATCAGCGCTTTTTTTTTGCCCAAAACGCTTAAAAACATTTATGTTACCTTGTGTATTTTTTTTTTCAAAAATAAAATAAACAAAATTTAGATGGTTTTTATATGGGTTTTCTAAGTTTTCTTAACTCAAGAGGGTTTTCAATTTATCCTCCCCCAATATATATATATATATATATATAGGTAGAGGATCTTGTAATGTTTAAGAACCATCTTCCAAAAACCCCCTTACTTCTTTGAATACTCTTCTCTCGGTGTTTCGATATATAACACCAAGTTTTGCCAATGTAACCTCTTGTTTTGTTGTCCACTTTGTGGCCTTTAATCATCCGACGATTTTTCTTTTCCACACTTGCCATAATCATCTTCTACAACAAGCATATTTTCAACATCATCGCCCAAGTCATATTCTTCATCAAGTGGCTCGTATTGTATCTTCGGCACAAGTTCGTCAGTGTGATCGTCTCCATGGAGGTGGAGGTCTCGCTCATGCTCCTCAATTGCTTCACAAACAGTTGGACTCCTCATTGCAAACGCGTCAAAGTCCTCCAGTTGTTGTATTTGAGGTGGTGTAAAATATTGTAAGCCGACTTATAGATAAAATTGGGTTTGTGGGTATTGTTGGTATGGTTGGAATTAGGGATGAACATTTTTCCCTGAATACCGAACCGATACCGATCCTGAACCAATCCCGAACCGAGGGTGTTCGGTATCGGTATTCACATTTAGAGGTTTTCGGTTTCGGTATTTTTGGTATTGGTACGGGATCGGTATGGTACCGAACCGATACCATACCGTATCTTTTCGGTATCGGTATTGGGTTTTTGGAATTTTCGAGATCGGCATCGATACCAACCGATACCGTCCCGAGCTCATCCCTAGTTGGAATTGAAATTGTATTTGTGGATAAAATTGTGGTGGTGTGAGTGGTTGTGTTTGTGGTGAAAAATTCATCGTAGTCCTATACCCTTCTCTCACACTTGAAACCACATTTGAACCCGATCCTCTACCCTTTAATCTTCTTAGATCTATTTGGTTGTGGTTGAAAGTGTTTAAAATATGTGTGTGTAATAAATAAAAAAGGGTTTTTCTAAAAAAAAATATTTCAAAGGTCAATGATAATGATCAGTGAAATTAAAAGCTTCGAAATAGAGTCGTATCACCTGCAAATACTATCGGTCCCCACTACCCCTACTAATAGCGACGGTGTTACCTTAAGGTAATGGGATACCCGTGCCTTTTACGGGTAGCGCCCCGTCCCCTTATATTCAAACGCTATATTTGAAATCTTAGGGGGGACGGGGTGCTCCACTGAAGCATTATCAACTTCACTTATTTACACCAATCCTGCACTGCCACATCACTTCACTTATTCGCTTCACTGAAACACTTTTTTGGAGGCAGCACTACCCTGAACTACCCAACCCATAAAAAACAAAAAATCCCACATACAAAACCACTACCCGTGTTTGCTTACCGTGCGTTAAATAGAACCAGAATTTAGTCCACGGGACCCCTACCAGCACTGGTGACAGCGGTGTTACCGTGCTAATAGTGGAGTACCCGTAACCAAATCGGTAAGCGGCCTGTCCCCCTTATTAGAAAAAAAAAAAAAAAAAAGAAAGAACTCACCTCAATAACTTATATGTAAAGTGACAATTACTTTATTAAGAAAACAACAACAATGATAAAGAGGGGCGGCTGCAAATGTTGTGTGTTCACACGGCGGGTTGTTGAGCGTGTTCGAAGTCTCAAACATGTAACCAACAACGCAACAACAGTTCTACGTTTCAATATTTAATATTAGATTAAGATGTTGGTTAAAAGATATCATGATACCGAACAAAATCATTGGTTTCATTTCATTTCAAAAGACCATTATTACGGTGTGCATAAACTATTTAAACCATCCGAACCAAAATAAGTTGGCCGGTTTAAAATAAAAAGGGTAGTTTTACAGGTCAATTCAGACATAATTTTGGCAGTAAAAAATTAGGGTATTGAAACCGGTCATTTTTCCTTTATTTGTTTGTATTTAATTTTTTAGATTTTACAGTTTTATGTATTTTTATATTCACAATTCCAATTGCCAAACCATAAAATCAAATAGCCTCACTGGCCCACCTAATCTATCCGGTTTGGTATGTCTAGAGATGCAAACGAATTGAACTTTCAGCGAACAGTTCATGAACCGTTCGACGGGAAGTTCGTTTGTGTTCGTTCGTTTAATAAATGAATGAACATGAACAAAAAATTCTTTTCGTTTAGTTAAACGAACGAACATGAACAGAGCCTGCGTTCGTTCATTTATGTTCGTGAACGTTCGGTAACGTGTTCGTTTATGTTCGTTTGTGTTACATAGTTTAATGGAGTTTTTAATTTTTATAATTTTATTTTATATTCTTTAAATTTTATTTATTTTACTAAAATAAATAAATAATTTATGTGAAGTAAATATATAAGACTTCAAGTTTAAATAAATAAAGACTTCAAGTTTAAGATGAGATCTTAGTTTTTTAATACACTACTTTATTATGTTTTACCGATATTATGTTATGTACTAAGTATGTTTGTATAGTTAGGTCATATGTTGGGTGTCCTACTTAATTTCTTCATATATGTGAATTCGATCTTATTCGAAAATTAATATATGTCCATTGTGTTGTTTTCGTTCATGAACAATTCTTTGTGTTTATGAACAAGCGTTTGTGTTTGTTAACGTTCATTTATGTTCGTGTGCGTTCATGAACATAATTAACAAACGAACACAAACGAACACGAACACGCGTGTTTTCTTAACAAACTAACACGAACAAAAAAATCTCGTTCGGTAAGTGTTCATGAACTGTTCGTGAACACATAATTTCCTTAGCAAACGAACACGAACAAGGCCATGTTCGTGTTCGTTTGGTTCGGTTGCAGCCCTACACTACAACCTACACCACTATATAAAAAAAGAGTTAATTGCCAATTTATTCCCTGGGGTTTATCAAAAATTGTCACTTTAGTCCAAATAATTTTTTTTTCTCATCTGTGTCCCTGAGGTTTTCATTTTTGGTCATTTTAGTCCATTTGGCTAACTCAGTTAACATAATCCAGTTAAGTCAGGGGTATTTTAGTCAATTAGCATTTATATTTTGTTTTTTGCCATTTTCATCCCGTTAATATATATTATAACTAAAAAAATTAAAATAAATTTAAATGGAGTTTTGGATGAAAACGACAAAAAAACAATATAAATGCTAATTGACTAAAATACTCCAGACTTAACTGGATTTTGTTAACTGAGTTAGCCAAATGGACTAAAATGACAAAAAATGGAAACCTTAGGGATACAGATGAGAAAAAAAAAATTTGGACTAAAGTGACAATTTTTAACAAACCTTAGGGACTAAATTGGCAATTAACTCTAAAAAACACCACTATATTTTTTTTTACCAAAATCACACAAAGATGTTCTCATACCGTCCACCTTTCGGTGTCCCGTCTCGCTCGGGCAACCCGAATGCTACGCGCCCAAACACAACCTAACCGCCACCACTTTTAATTAGAGCGATTTAGACCCGAACACAATGGGATACGCACAATTACTTAGTATGCCGGGTCAATTCTTCCAAGGGCCAATGGGGTTTTCATCAAACATGAACCTAAACTATGGTGAAGGTTCTCAAGACGAACCCGAGCTCGTGCCTGAAACTCAACCCGAGCCCGGACAACCACGTCAACCCGAGGGTTCTCAACTGGGGGGTGGGGGGAGGGGGAGACGCTCGCACAAAGAAAAAAAGTATCGGGCCTCATCAAAGAAAAAAGTATCAATCTTGGACGAAAGACGAGTAATTTGCACTAGCGCGAGCTTGGCTCGACATATCGGAGGATCCCGAAGTTGGTTAGTATTTTTATTGTGTTTTTAATCATATTTTATTTAAAGATATATATATTTTTTCGGATATTTTTTTATTATAATTTTTTTGTAGCGAACTATCAAGACAAGCCTTTGTTTTGGACGAGAATTCGAGAGATATTTTTTTACCTCCATGGGTCAAGTGGAATATCGGGAAAGTGGCCCGATATAAATAATAGATGTCATGGTTTTGCGGAAGTTTTCCAACGTTGTAGCGGCAATAAGGGTAGTGGGGAAGGTGATGATGGTGTGTTAGCAAGAACGTTGGAGAAATTCAACGCAACCCGTGGGACGTTCACATATTTGAGGTGTTGGAAGATGTTGAGAAAAAGTCCTAAGTGGGGACCAGTACCGCCCATGGGGGTCGGTATTAGGCGCAAAGGAAGCAGAGCAAAACGAAGCAAAGCCTCCTCGTCGCGAGATCCAGATACACCCTCATCTGATGCTCGCTATGTGAACTTAAATGGTTCTATTAATGTCGAAGACGTGGAGGAGGAGGAGGATTTGCCTCGACCACCCGGTAGAAGAGTGCGAATAGGTGAAAATGCGGAGTCGTCTTCGGGATGTGGTGAACTGAAAGAAGATTTTGAGGAAATGAATCGACGACTTCAAGATATCTGCGACCTTGGCCAAAGACGTTTGGAAACTATTTAACAAAGAGTGGTCAAGAACCAAAGGTTCGTGGCGATCCAAGAAGCGAGGCAAAGGGAAAAAGATATTGAGTTTTTTTTCAAATCGATCGACCACCTCCAAGAAGAAGCACTATGAACAGCACAACTTCATAGGCAACAAATCATTGAAAAATATAACCTCTAAAAATGTTTGTTTTTTTAGTATGTCTGTTTTTCTTTTAAGCTGTATTTTTTTAGTTGTATGGTTTTAATTAACATCAGTTGTGTGGTTTTAATATTATTTCTAATTTTTTTAATAGCATTTGTGTTTTTTTTTATTACTTTTAGTTGATTAATTTAAAAAATAATAATAAACAATCAATCATTAAAAGAGGCTCCACTACCATGTAAATCAATCACTGAGAGAGCCTTAAATCTCCCCCCCCCCCACCCCCACCCCCACCCCCACTAAACATGGTCGAATATACTTTGGGCGTCATAGATTCTTTAATTGGGTTAAAATTGTCTGAAGTCTAATGATATCACCAAGCTATCATCACTTCGTCGTCATTTTGGAGTTTTTACTCTTCCAATTCCTATCATGATTTGAACACTAACCAAGCCACCTCATCACTAACTTATCACCAATTTGTAAACTTCTATTAATGAAATTTTTTTTAACTACTTTACTGATTAGGTTGATGGAAACACAGTAAGAAGAAGGGGATTTATAGTGGGGAATGTTGGATAATCTTGATGGGTCGGGTCAAACGGGTCACGGGTCAAATAAGTCAACTGGCTTAGCTGGGTATTTGGAAGTTTGTTTGTGTGTTTTAGTTTATTATTATGCAGTATTTTCAATTTGAATAAGTCTACTAAGTCAAAGTTAACGTTGGTTTGGTTATGAGTCAATTGGTTCTTTAGGAATCCTCCTTTTGAATCGGTAAAGTAGCTTTGTAACTTAGCCTATTTAAGGCAAGTGTGAGCATTGAATAAAACACATCTACTTTTCTTTTTCCTCAATAGAACATTCACTTCTTTTATATATTTTCTGTGTTTTGGTTTGATCTCTACATACTGTCCTTTATTATCGTAATTTGGAGTGTGGGCTTGAACCAACATTTGGTATCAGAGCCCTAGGCTCATACCAGGGGTTCGCAAGAAGCAAGTAGGGCACTGATTCATGTAATCAGTTCGTGAAAAGGAAAGCAAGCAGCAACTGAATCGATTGGTTAATATCAGTCGATTAGTAGCAAGTTGAAGCAAGACGCAACAAGGTATGGCAAGAGGCGCCAAGATTAAAGAAAGATCAGAGACAAATGAAGCAGAAAAGAGCAAGACAGAAAGATTTAAGCAAGAATCTAGCAAGAAATGGCAGAAAACGCAGATGCGGTTACGGTTCGCGAGCAAGGTAATGTGACCCTCCAATGTCCGAAACTAACCGAGACAAACTATACGTCATGGGCGATCTTGATGGAGACGATACTAAGAGCATACGGGTTGTGGGAGTTGCTTGATCCAGTCACGGTGCATCCGGTGATGAAATGTAAAATTATACCACAAAGCTATAATTTTTCAAACACTACCCGAAGACATTGTTTTGCAAGTTTCTAAACACAAAGATGCAAAGGATGTTTGGGAGTCAATTCGGGTTCGGTACTTAGAAGCGGATCGAGTCCAAAAGGCACGTTTGCAAACTCTTAGAAGCGAGTTGGAGTTGCTAAAGATGAAAGACAACGAGACAATCAACGACTTCGCGGGTAAGATAAGCGCTATAATGGCAAAATTTAAAAGTCTTGGTTTGCATCTTGAAGAAGAATTGGTTGTGAAAAAGTTTCTCAATGCGATGCCAAGAAAATACATCCAAATTGTAGCCTCCATCGAGCAATACTCGGATATTGAAACCATGTCATTTGAAGAAGCGGTGGGAAGACTCAAAGCATACGAAGAAAGGCTCAAAAGTCATGGTGAAAAGGATGAAGATCAAGGGCAACTTTTGTTGACTAATGGTGGGCATGATGATAAGCAATATGGACGCGGAAGAGGTTGAGGAAGAGGATCGGCTAGAAGTGAAAGAGGACGTGGAAGAGGCTCGGGTCAAGGTGATAAAAGCGGCTTTAGGTGTTATGAATGTGGAGCATTTGGACACTTTGCAAACGAGTGTACTAAATAGAAGGATAAGGAGAATGAAGCCAACTTGATTGAGTTGGAGAAACCGGCACTACTTTGAAGAAACGAACCGACATCAAGATTATGGGGGTGAATGTTGGATAATCTTGATGGGTCGGGTCACTGGTCAAATAAGTCAACTGGGTCAGCTGGGTATTTGGAAGTTTGTTTGTGTGTTTTAGTTTATTATTATGCAGTATTTTCAGTTTGAATAAGTCTACTAAGTCAAAGTTAATGTTGGTTTGGTTATGAGTCAATCGGTTCTTTAGGAATCCTCCTTTTGAATCGGTAAAGTAGCTTTGTAACTTAGCCTAATTAAGGCAAGTGTGAGAATTGAATAAAACACATCTATTTTCTTTTTCCTTCACAGAACATTCACTTCTTTTATATATTTTCTGTGTTTTGGTTTGATCTCTACATACTGTTCTTTATTATTGCAATTTAGAGTGTGGGCTTGAACCAACAGGGAAGATGACATGGCATGCCATCTCATCATCGTCAGCGTATATGTCATCATCCACTAACTGAGTTAGTTCTCAGTTAACAAAGGTTCATTGTCGGCCAATACGTTGAAAGTTGGGATCGTTGTTGGGAATTTTCGAAGTATAGATTATTGTCGGACAATGGGTGAAAGTTTGAATTATTAAAATCTAATACCCAGGAAAAATATTATATGTCACTAATGGGGACGGGGTGCCAGTTTACTTTTATGCAAATCTATTTGAAAATTCAAAAAGATTTTTGGTGTGTTTTAGCATAAACTTTGAAAAATCAAAATGTTTTGTTTCTACTTTATTTTTGATAACCGATGTTGGGATACTTAATGTGTATGCTCAGATACATAAAAGTTGAAAAAGGCTACAAATTTTCAAGTTTCTGGTCCATATTAAAAATGTTTAATAGTTCAGGGGGAGAACTATTGAGGGTCAAAAGGAATGTGAAGAGTACTTCCAAGATTTTTGTCGGGTCTAACGCTGGTTGTAGTTTGTGCAGTTTTTAGTAAATTTTTCTGCAGAATCAAACACAACAGGTGCACTTCTCAAGACTCATCGACAAAGCGTGAAATTGAACAAGACCCACACCTGAACAACAAGATCACCAGAACAACAGAATTTAGTCAGAGGTAGAAAAAGAAAAGATTGAAGATCGAAGAATTCAAGATTGATTTCTGTCTTCATCTCTGGATCAACAAATGACAAAGCCAAGATTTCTTGAGTCTGTCTAAGATTTTGAAGCTTACTGCAGAGATAGACAAGAACTTCGACAGAAACGTGCATGAAAATGGAAAGTTTTCAATTCGTTCAAGATGATGATTGCAAGACTTGAAGAATTGATAGCTTTATGATTTGGTACATCACTAGCTAGGTCCAAGGGGGAGATTGTAAGTGCATTATTCATGTATGTCCCCACCTAGTGATCCAGTACTGAATGTCGAAGGTTCAGATAATCAGAAAAACGACCAAGAATTTAGCTTAAGTATACATTCGACCAGTCGAGAGGTCGAATGTAGTTTATAACTGGTCGAATGTAGCTTGATTGTTAGAGAAAGTTTCATTTGAACCCTTAAAGGGTCGAATGAACACCTTCGACCTTATGAAAGGGGCGAAGGTGGGAGTCTATAAATAGGGAAAAGTTAGTTATTTTTAAGAGGATTATCATTTTAGAGCTTTTCCTAGTTTGTGTGTGTGTGATGTTCTCTGTATTAGGTCTAGGTTTGAATTGTAATTGTTGATATTTTGATCTAATACAAGAGTAAAGTTATGGAAATTGCTCGGTGATTCGTTATTTGTTTTCATCACGATCGTTACGGTTTATTTCTGAATCATTTTGCACGATCGGAGGGGATTCCGCACTCTACGGTTGGTATTCGTGAGATCACGGTTCGTGATTACGATCCTAAAACGAATTCTCAAGTATTTATAGCTATAAAAGCATTTATGAATATGTTAGTTTGTCGTTAAAAAAAACCCGTGCTTCAATGTCACAAATTATGTTAAACAAATTTACTGAACCCATTTCATCTGAATCAATAGCTTGTCTCTAGTTTTTTTTTTTTTTTTTTTAATTTGAAACAAGCTTGTTTCTAATTGGATGTAAAAATTTATTTTTTAGTAATAAAGGTAAAAAAATTATGATTGGGTCCAGAATAATTTGGGTATTATGAATGGTTATTGTGTATGGGCCGTATGGCTTCTTTAGCTAAATTAGCTCAAGTCAACATGGGCTTGGACTACAAGTAAGAAAAATAAATAAATTCTTTGTTTGTCCCATAATCATTTTTAGGTCTTAATGTTATTGTTATTTTAGGTTTTTTTTTTTTTCAATTATATTTTTTTATATCATGCTCACTTTTGAACCTTAGAAGATATACAAGTGTTGTTAGATAAAACAAACAATGATAAATTATTAAATCGTACTACACTTTTGATAACTATAAATATAAATGAAACTTGTAGTTATATGCTTTTTGTACATGTTTCTACTTCTTTATATGTTTTATAAAACTAATTAATTACTATTATATCTAATTTTTTGTATAGTTGTCAACCATTTTTATAAGACTTGATAAGTATTTAAGGTGTTAGATATGGACATGTTTACCATTAACCACTACATAGCGCTAAACCGAACCATTTTTACTACAACCGAACCCATGAACCCTTTGTCCTTATTGTCACCATGAAGCAGCCACACAGAAAATATAGAAAGAAAGAGATATTGAAGAAGACAAAAAAACTAAGAAACCATTAACTGAAGAAGATGAGAATGTTGTGGCGTCAAGGTGCATCTAGTGCGACGGTGGTGAAGGGTGGAGGATGGTGAATGGTGGATGTGGTTTAGTACAAGTGTGTCAACTGCATTATAGAGTGTTTAAACTTTACTTCCATTATATAGGGAGATATTATTGTAGTTAAAAGAAACCATTGTTATAAGACTTGATAAGTATTTAAGGTGTTAGATATGGACATGTTTACCATTAACCACTACATAGCGCTAAACCGTGTTAGAAGTTAATCTTGATTCAAATATCATAAATGTGTGTTAATTCAGAATTATACATATGTTAGGGATATTATTATCATAGATATCCTAAGTTTAGACTTAATATTAGTTGACCGGTATGTCACATGTGTTGACCGACGGTTAGTAATTAGTTTAAGGGTCACGTCTGTTAGTTTGTGCCTGTTCGTAATGTATAAATAGGCCTAAACGATTTGTATTTCAGTGTGTGAAAGTTAAAGTTTCTAAAACTTCCTTTCTAAAATTTCCCTCCATATTCTTTCCCTCCAATAACCGATCGCACATCATCATAACAAACCAATTTCATTCAGATTTCAACATGGCATCAGAGCCAACGATCCAAAGAACCTATGGTATTTTCGATGTTAACAAGAACAAAGCAGAAACGATGGGGACAGACGGTGGTTATGGTGTTGGACCGCTAATCCCTAGTCTAGTGTATGATCATGGGGATCATAGATGGAAGGCCAAGAAGGCAAATTCCGAGAGTATTGGAGACTCTCTTAATATGAAGTTATCTTCGTTCAACATCGGATCAAGTAGTGTGTCCGTGAGGGATACCGAAGCAAAGAGAAGAAACGCACAAAAGGAGTACAATCGGCAAGTTAATATCAATCAAGAAGTGTCCGAATATCCGTCTACCATGTGTTGTAGTAAGTGCAAAGAACCCTTTCATTATAGGCGTAATTGTCCTAAGAAAATTGGTAAAACCGAATTTATGGTTAAGGGTAGTGATGAAAAGGGTTGGAATGATTTGTGGTTTGTAAGTTTGACTCGCCAAGAACACGGTTGTGGCAACAAGAGTTTGTTTATAGTGTTAAACAATTCATTTGGTATAGAGGGTTGCCCGAAAGGTTATAGAAAAGAATATTTCCATGGTAAAGGCACAATAGCGTTTACAAGTAGTGGACAAGAACACAAGATTCAAAACGTATTTTATGTGCCCACACTTAGAAAGAATATATTGAGTGTTGAGAAGTTAACACAAGAGGGATTTGAGATAGAATTTGAAGGCGATGTATGTTACATCAAGAAGCCGATTATCCAAAAGGTTAGAAGGGTTATACTTTGTCGCATTTGTGAATTGGATGACCATTTCACATTTAAGTGCCCCGCATATGATCAAGATAACAAGAAAGAAAAGAATGCAAGCCATAACAATAGTGATGCATACGGCCGAACCAAAACAGAAAGTTTCGAAGGGTTCAAGGACAAAGGAAAGCGGGTTAGATTTGAAGACGACAAGATGGTGGGTATAACCAATGAAGATAAAGAAAGAGCGTCCATTTTCAAGCATTTTGACGACTATTCCATTAACAAAGATCAATATGAAGGTGTTATGGAAAGAGGTCCGGTAATGTATCCAACCGAAGGATCTCAATTGCAAGATTGTATTGTTTTTATGGATATGATCCATATCACTAGCACGGTTAAAAGATACAAGAGAAGGTTCGAGTTAGAGTTTGAAAGAACCGTAGATTGGCTTGTGAAAGAATTCTTACAAATAAGGAGAAGAGCACCAATCCCACCAAGAGACGAAACGGGTTATCCAATAAGTTTGTTGGATCCTTACAAGACGGTACAAGTATTTGGTGGTCATGAAAAAGTGACAAGAGATGAAAATTGGACGGTAGTGGCCATGTCAATGGGATATGGAAGAGGTTTGCCAAGCCTAGTGTCAAAGATGGATATTACAAGGAATTTGTGTAACACCCCAACCGATGGCGGAAACATCGGGATGTCACGTATTGATGATTGTTCAGTAGCTCATGGTAAATAATAAGTTTCAATAAATGATTTAAATAAATTACATACAATTGTTCTAAGAATTTGTACATCAAAATAAAAAAATACAAGCTACGCATCTTCAAGCATTAACTCTAATCTTCGGGCATGTTACAACCTGAAACATGTTAAGTTTGAAAATATTTTGGGTCAACAAAAGTTGGTGAGAATTACATAGGTTTTGATAATTGAATAAAGCTTGTACAATTCAAGTGTCATGGCAAGTCTAGTCCATATGTGAAAACATACTAGAAGTAAATCGAGTGCATAATCAACCCTTGTGACTGTTATAATGTGGTACATCCCATACGCTCATGGTTCACTCGAATATGTTATGCGACAACAAACGCCCACGCTACCTTTGTAGGAGGCACGTATCCGGGTGGGATTGTCAGTCCAATAGATCTATCATTGTATACCGTCGGCTGATCAATGTTAATGATTATGCTAGCATTGTGCTTACCCTAGTCATGTTCAAGACATAATGCAACATAGAAAAACACATAGACACTTTGATGATTGAATTGCATATAGAATGTTGTAACATGTTTCACCCCAAAAACGGTGATAAATAGAAAAGGGGCTATGTAAAACTCACATTGGCTAAGGTGAATTATCCTCTAAGTGTTGTGAATGTATGCGAGGCGAATCCCAAAGACTCAACAACGTAGCTAGTCCAAATTGAAGAAAACGAAAAAGTAAGAATATCAAGCTTCCAATTCGCCAATTACAAGAGCTTATAATCAAAGCTTCAATTGTAGAAGTAATAGACTATAGGAGAAAGGTATGAGGGAAAGTTTAATCGAATTGAAACAATCGATTTAGAGGTGCAAAGTATAATGGGTCATAGGTGGGTTTTTATACTAGTTTTGGAGTCAATTAGCCATTAAAATTGGTCAACACCATAAAGTAACGTTTTATGATGAATTGACTATTTGACTAAGACTTTGACTGTTTGACTAAGACTTTGACTGTTTGAATAAGACTTTGACTGATCAATTTAATAAAGGAAAAATGGAAATAAATAATCCCAACTATTCACTATTGGCCAATAACAGTCTCAACTACGAAAATCACCAATATTGGTCCCAACTTTCGACATATTGGAAACCAACGGACCCAAACTAACGGAGGCTAACTCCGTTAGTGCGATGCTGACGTGGCATGCCTAGGTGGCAAGATGATCCTACGTGGCATCCTACGTGGCATGCCACGTGGCAAAATAATCATATGTGGCATCCTACGTGGCATGCCACGTGGCAAAATGATCCTACGTGGCATCCTACGTGGCATGCCACGTCAGCATCACACTAACGGAGTTAGCCTCCGTTGGTTTCCAATATGTCGAAAGTTGGGACCAATATTGGTGATTTTCGTAGTTGGGACTGTTATTGGCCAATAGTGAATAGTTGGGATTATTTATTTCCATTATTCCTTTAATAAATGTGTTAAGTTTATTTTCTTCAGAAATACTACACAAGATGATAGTTGGCTCAGTTGGTTGTCACTGTGTGTTGGTTGGCTGTGGACGCGGGTTCGAGTCCCGGTCCACACAAATCTTTTTTTGGCAATTATTTCCCTAAAACTATATTATTCTAAATTCATAATATGATTATATAAGCCCGAAAGTGACTCGAAATATTTTTAAAACGTACAAAAGTGTCGAGATACAAATAATTATTAGTTTAAGGAATTTAAAACATATATTGTTTAAAACAATACATTCTTTTTATCAAAAAAAATTAGGGGAAATTTGCGATGTTACAGTCTCCCCTACTTTTGGAAACTTCGTCCCGAAGTTATTAAAAACACAGGTTTGAGGTTGATTAGGTAGAAATTTAGGCAGCTGTGGTTTGGGTTAAGGCACGACATGAATTTATAGGTAATAGAATAATTTGTTTCGAATAATTTGGATAAGAGGTTTGAGAAGTGAGTTTTAAGGATTGGATTAGGTTCGTCTGAAGTAGCAAGAAGCATAAGAATCTAGCAAAATACTAAACTTATGTTTTAGGAATCTTATAAGAAATGCATGAATTGATTGGCTATATGAAAACCAAATGAACTACTAAAACCTTATTAGAATTTCACACTACCTTAACATACCTGTAAATTCATGATTACGTTCCGGACCGCAATCACCAATTTACCTTACATTAGGGCTTTGTGTCCTTCTATGACTCTAAACACACATGTAAGTAATGCAAAATAACCTTGTGATTGAATCGTTTACAATGTATCCAAAAATGAGTCCAACTGTTGAGTAGGAAAAAGACTTCTACCAGTCAGTGAGTAAGAACCTCTATCGATTGTTGAGCAGGTGCGATAGCCTCTACCAGTCGTTGAGCAGGTTGTAGGGCCTCTACCGACTGTTGAGCAGGCATGATGACCTCTACCAATCGTTGAGTAGGTTATTTGGTACTCAACTAACTGTTGAGCAAGTACTTCATCCTCTACCAGTTGTTTGATTAAGTGTACCAATTATTTCACACATAAATTGCAAATTGATAATATGTACATATAAACAATCAAGTATCAAGCATAGCATGCGAGTTGTAATAGTGTTGTCCTAGACAAGGTTAATGACTCTAGGTGTGTCTATAGCAAATAGTTTATATTCCATGATTTCTAGTATCAAATGTTTATATGGTAGATAATCGAATCCTCATGTATAACTAAGGATTATGTTTGATGCAACACACAATCAAGTTTCAATAGTTTGGTTATCATGGGTAACTAGCTCATGTGTGAGAAGGTGAAGGATATGAATTTAGTTCTTGAGACGATGATGAAAAATCTTGAAGCAGAATCAAGGTTGTGAGAGATAGTGAATGTGAAGATAGTTTATAAAGAGTTTATTTTATAGTAAGGAGATTATGTAGCAGTGTAAATTTTGGGGTTTGGATCAAAGGTTATAATCAAGTGTATAAGAAAACATGATTACGGTATATGCCAAATATTGTAAAAATTTGAACAAGTTGAAAATGAGTGAGTGTCGATGGAGAATTTAGAGACTAAATATTATTCCTATGGAAAAAAAATCTTATTTTCAAAATTGGTTTTATACATAAAGCAAAAGTTGTTAAATAGTACAAGCTAAGTGGGCTTTGATTAAAATATTCCCGTTAGTTGGAGATTTCAAACATGACATTAGGTTTTGAAGATCAAGGTTCTATTAAGTGATTTTTAATAGTTTAAAGCATTATATAGAAAATTGTTTGTTACGTCAATAAATAAACAATTGAATTTAAGTTCGAGGACATCTTTTGACAAAAATATGTACTTTGTAAAGTTACTAGGTAATGAAAATACAACAGGATTTAGAAATCTTTAATTTGTGCTAAGGTATGAGGTTATAGTTTTTAAAAAATAAGTAACATGTGGAGAAATGAAATAATATGATTTGGGTAGGGTGTTGAATATTTAAAAAGTGGCTAAGATGGTAAGGTGAAGTGTGATTGTGAAATCCATAGATGGTTATGATATGAGATTGATTTAAGCTGTAAAATTTTGAGATTTTAGAGCTTAGTTTTAAGGGAAGTGAGTGTAATCATCTATTCATTAATTAAAACGAATAAATGAAAACGTTGACTTATCAAAGCTTCTAGATTCTAATAACATAGTGAAGACATGCTTTAGCCTATAAGTAAACACTCATCCCGAGAATTCCCAGGTAGGCATCCGGGTCCCTCGTCTGATTGGGATATATGCGCAATGCCAGTCCTAGACAGAAAACTCAGAATACAGGCGTTCACCCTTCCAGATTGCACGTGTTCGTTATTAAAATCTAGAACTTCGACGAGATCTTCAAGGTGGTTCAGGGTAAACCTGAGGATTTGTCCTATTAGTCTAAGAGTAGATCTTGTGATGGAGAGCACTCTTCTTGTAGGGACTAAAGTAAGGATAAGAAGTAAAATAGAGAATATAAACAAGTAAGGTTGCAAGTAAAAGGAGCAAGTACTGATTAAAATCCTATGGTTATAGACTAGATTATTTTTTTTTCTAATAACCTAATTCCCTATAACCATGGCTCTGATACCAATCTGTAACACCCCAACCGATGGCGGAAACATCGGGATGTCACGTATTGATGATTGTTCAGTAGCTCATGGTAAATAATAAGTTTCAATAAATGATTTAAATAAATTACATACAATTGTTCTAAGAATTTGTACATCAAAATAAAAAAATACAAGCTACGCATCTTCAAGCATTAACTCTAATCTTCGGGCATGTTACAACCTGAAACATGTTAAGTTTGAAAATATTTTGGGCCAACAAAAGTTGGTGAGAATTACATAGGTTTTGATAATTGAATAAAGCTTGTACAATTCAAGTGTCATGGCAAGTCTAGTCCATATGTGAAAACATACTAGAAGTAAATCGAGTGCATAATCAACCCTTGTGACTGTTATAATGTGGTACATCCCATACGCTCATGGTTCACTCGAATATGTTATGCGACAACAAACGCCCACGCTACCTTTGTAGGAGGCACGTATCCGGGTGGGATTGTCAGTCCAATAGATCTATCATTGTATACCGTCGGCTGATCAATGTTAATGATTATGCTAGCATTGTGCTTACCCTAGTCATGTTCAAGACATAATGCAACATAGAAAAACACATAGACACTTTGATGATTGAATTGCATATAGAATGTTGTAACATGTTTCACCCCAAAAACGGTGATAAATAGAAAAGGGGCTATGTAAAACTCACATTGGCTAAGGTGAATTATCCTCTAAGTGTTGTGAATGTATGCGAGGCGAATCCCAAAGACTCAACAACGTAGCTAGTCCAAATTGAAGAAAACGAAAAAGTAAGAATATCAAGCTTCCAATTCGCCAATTACAAGAGCTTATAATCAAAGCTTCAATTGTAGAAGTAATAGACTATAGGAGAAAGGTATGAGGGAAAGTTTAATCGGATTGAAACAATCGATTTAGAGGTGCAAAGTATAATGGGTCATAGGTGGGTTTTTATACTAGTTTTGGAGTCAATTAGCCATTAAAATTGGTCAACACCATAAAGTAACGTTTTATGATGAATTGACTATTTGACTAAGACTTTGACTGTTTGACTAAGACTTTGACTGATCAATTTAAGAAATGTGTTAAGTTTATTTTCTTCTGAAATACTACACAAGATGATAGTTGGCTCAGTTGGTTGTCACTGTGTGTTGGTTGGCTGTGGACGCGGGTTCGAGTCCCGGTCCACACAAATCTTTTTTTGGCAATTATTTCCCTAAAAGTATATTATTCTAAATTCATAATATGATTATATAAGCCCGAAAGTGACTCGAAATATTTTTAAAACGTACAAAAGTGTCGAGATACAAATAATTATTAGTTTAAGGTATTTAAATCATATATTGTTTAAAATAATACATTCTTTTTATCAAAAAAAAATTAGGGGAAATTTGCGATGTTACAATTTGAGGCAAACATATGTTCGTTACTTGGAGATGCTAGAGTGGTATCATCTCAAGTACAAAGGAAGAGAGTTAGTGGTCGAAGTTAACGAAGAATCAATGGAAGATCACAAGAAGAAAGGAGCCGAATGGGAAGACTCGGACCTGCCCCCAAAGAAGCGCTCAAGATCCTCATCAAGTGAAGACTAAAGCCCAAGTGCAAGAATCAAGATTAGGGGGGAGAATGTTAGAAGTTAATCTTGATTCAAATATCATTAACGTGTGTTAATTCAGAATTATACATATGTTAGGGATATTATTATCATAGATATCCTAAGTTTAGACTTAATATTAGTTGACCGGTGTGTCACATGTGTTGACCGACGGTTAGTAATTAGTTAAGGGTCACGTCTGTTAGTTTGTGCCTGTTCGTAATGTATAAATAGGCCTAAACGATTTGTATTTCAGTGTGTGAAAGTTAAAGTTTCTAAAACTTCCTTTCTAAAATTTCCCTCCATATTCTTTCCCTCCAATAACCGATCGCACATCATCATAACAAACCAATTTCATTCATATTTCAACAAACCGAACCATTTTTACTACAACCGAACCCATGAACCCTTTGTCCTTATTGTCATCGTGAAGCAGCCACATAAAGAGATATTGAAGAAGACAAAAAAACTAAGAAACCATTAACTGAAGAAGATGAGAATGTTGTGGCGTCAAGGTGCATCTAGTGCGACGGTGGTGAAGGGTGGAGGATGGTGGATGGTAGATTGTTGTTTAGTACAAGTGTGTCAACTGCATTATAGAGTGTTTAAACTTTACTTCCATTATATAGGGAGATATTATTGTAGTTAAAAGAATTTGATGAATTAATTAAAAGAATTCCAATTCTCTAAGCTTCTTATTAAAAAACATGAAAAAAATTGTAATTTATAATTTATTTCCTACAAGTTAAAGGAAATATATATGAATTGGACAGGACCTTAAATATCACCTAAATGAAAACATACTAATATATGATACAAGATATTCAATAAACATATAACATTTTCAACATTTATTTAGTAGAAGCAAGTTAAATTCAACAGTAATAGATAGCTTTATTCTTTTAATAAAGTACAAGAATAGATGCAAAAACTCATTGCCTTCTACTGTGTGCACATGATGACATGAACTATGATCATGAGCTTGAGTCTTTTTGTACAACTGCATAAATAAAACTAATCGTTATCGGTCCTGATACACTAAGGTTTGTTCTTAAATCTCGTTCGAGTTTGTTTGTTGGAATGTGCTTAAGGCTTGTTGGGCAAGATATTTAAGTGGTCGATTATTGGCTCATCGATGACTTGGTTACTCCCTCTCTACAATTCAAAGAAATAGTACTTGATTTTGTAAAGTAAAGAAGTCAAGTTCCACGAGTTTACACACATGCTATAAAGTTGAAACTGGTATACCATGATGTTACATCATAATAGGTGGAATGCCATAGGATGCATATCATATCACATCATCAATAAGTATTTGACTTTGGTTTTTTGTATTAACCCGACACAAATCAAGAATCGGATATAAAAAATCTATCAAACTATACAAAACATGGTAGGGTAAGTACGGACCTTTCAACCAAGTAGATATGGAGGATGCATCCAATCAAAGCAGTTGAGGGGAATGAAGCCTGGTCCGAAATCACTCACCCATATACATGAAAGATATTGGGCCAGCCAACATTCCCCTTAACATATGATCACCTCAAAACGCTAAAGACACCAACATGATTAAGTTTGATCATTGATGGTTCCGGAAAAGAACTTAAATATGCAAGAATGATTCATGGCCACTAGGAAATCCTCAAACACATCCCATTCATGATATATAAAGAAATAAAACATCCATGTGGTCAACTCTCAAGTAGATGCTTAGATTGAAATAGAAAAAAGAAAGAAAGGACAATTAATATATTCCAAAAACTACTCATATCTTGATAAACACCTCATGTGAACCGTTCAATTCAATCCCCCAAAAAAATTCTAGGTATCCATAAATATGAAAAGTCATTATTAGCATTTGATGCTACACTCACATGACTTTGTATAGTCAATGACGAATTTGATTATTATTTTGGCCTTCACAGTATCTCTTTACTAGGATTGGAAAAGTTGAAATCCTTTATTACATGTATTTTATATTGAAACTTATACATGTAAAAGATTAAAAAAAATCAAATATGTGTGTGTATATGTTTATTTATATATATGTTTTTCTGTGTATATGCACACTTTAATTATCGAGTCGTATTCCAAGTCTATATGCCATGCTTAAGTCTCAAGCTAGGAGCTCATAAAATATCTCAAATAGCCTTTTATAAGTTACCAATCTATTAAATGTTGAAAAAGCATCATACTTTTTCCAATATTCTTTTATTTAGAGTATACCTTCATAAAATATTTTAGAAATAGTTAAATATATGTAGCAAAAGATTAAACCTAGCAATGGGAGTAGTTTACAGTAATTGATGTAAAGTATAGTAAGAGTAATATTTATTATATATATATATATATATATATATAGGAATTGGTTTAAATAAGAACCTTTAATCAAATTGAGAACTGAGAGAACCATTCTGGACCACACATTTCTTTAAAGTAATTTTTTTTAATTTTTTTTACTTATTTTTCAATATACGCATATGTATAGTTGAAAATGTAATATACACATATGTATAAATGAAAAAATATTAAAATAATAAAAAAAAATCCTTGTATAAAAGCGTGCAATTAAAGCAATTTTTTTTTGCCTTTATAAGAAATGTGTGGTCCATAATGGTTCTCTCAGTTCTAAAATAGGGGTTGGTTCTCTTAGGATCCATACCCATATATATATATATATATATATATACACACACACACACACACACACTAGATTATTTTTTGGAGGTTTTCAGGATAAACAAATCTAATATGAAGTGATAAAATGTGTGTACCATAAAAGAAATATGACATTTTTTCAAAAAGAAAAAAATTGTATAGGATCAATACTCGATAACTCATAAAACTTACTTCTAATTATACATGTGCACCTTTTTATTTTTATAGTTAAGACCGTATATGAAAGGTATATGTTATATATATATATATATATGTATAGATTCCTGTACAAAGTGCATTTTTCATACAAAGTATGAGAAGTCTAAGTAGTCATTGTATATTAAATTTTAGCTATAATGTTTTTTTATTTATTTATTTCTTTTGCATTGTATTATATTGGAAACTACCAAACGCAACAATTTAAAACACAATCAAATGTATTCTAGACATGAAATTTAAAATACACATATTACTTTCAAATAGACACAAATATATAGGGAAGGGTTATCGCGATAACACTAAATATCGTGAGAACAAATGAAAAAATCAATTGTCTTTGATACGAACGTTATTATAATTAAAATATAATGTTAAAAATATTTTACCTTCTAAATAATTTATCACTTCTCGCAATAGTACCCTAAATTATATTTTGGGGAATTGGATTATAATAACCCAAACTATTGGAAATTGGCCACTGGCAGCCTGAACTAAAAAATTGGTCGTATACAACCTAAACTATTAACATGTTGGAATCTAGCACCCAACTAACTGACGCCGTTAGTTGGGTTGCTGACGTGGCACAACCGGCTGACGTGGCATGCTGATTTGTCACTCATTTAATCCAGTCAGCTTCTGATGTGTAATAATCATTTAATAAAAAAAATTCCACGTGGGCATTTGTAATATTTATATAAACATTTGGGGCAAAATCTAACCCTAAAGCTCATCTCCTTTCTCTGAACATCGATGAACACCCACAAACCCTAATTTCCAAATTCGACCAACCCTTAGATTAAACAACACAAAAACTTAATGATATGAGCTCGTCGTCTACCTCTGCCTTAAGTGGGAACAGAAACCCTAAAAAATTCAAAGTGGATTTGGATGCAAACGTGTACTGCTACCATGATTCCCTCGCCGTCCTTAAAGTAGCTGGACCTAACAGTCTTCGGCATGGGGATCGATTTTATGGTTGCCCTAATTGGCCAGTAAGTCAATCGTTTTTTTTCTTCCTCTGTTTTTGCTTTTACTGATTAAATGTCTTTAATATGATCTTGTATAGAGAAGCGACTGCAAATTCTTTATGTGGGAAGAAGAGTTTGTTTCCATGTTCAAATCATATGCAAATGGGAGGCAGAGACCTACATATGAAGAACTGAAAATTTAGAATTTGGAGCTACATAAAACGATGTTATAAGAAGAGAACAAGAGATTGAAAGGTTGCATTATGAACAAGTCCAACCAGAAGGTTCAATATGTAATATGTTTAGTAGTAGCCATTATAGTTTGGTGGATTATGATGGGATAAAAAAGTTGGATTGTAGGTGTGTTGTTTATGTATTTTGTAAGGAATGTAATGAAAGTGTTGAATGTAATGAAAGTGTTTTATGTTTTGTGACATCCGTCACCTTTCGTTTTATTTTATTTTTTTTATAATAATAATAATAATAATAATAATATTAATAATAATAACAAAAATTCAGATTTTATTTAGTGTAAATTTTAAAGTTAGTCATTTTTTTTTCCACCTCTAAAAACCATAACCAAACCATAACCAAACCATAACCCACCCCTTGAAACCCAACAAGCCCAAACCCTTTCCTTTGTGGAAATTCTGAGCCCAGTCACGCTGATCCAGTCCACACCCAAGCCCATTAAAACTGGCCCAAGAAACAGGCCCACATCCCCTTCTCCCCTCCTAACTGCTAAAAAAAAAAGGTCTGATGCTGCCAAGACTCGAACCCGAGTCTGGCAGCGGTTCAAACACAACACACACACGTCAACACCAACTGAGCTATGGCTCGTTTCTGATTTAATCCCAACTCGAAATGTATATAAGCCATCTAAACCTTTGTTTTGCTTCTTCCTCCTTCTCCCTTTTCGAACGCTGCACATAAACCACACCAAGAAGCCATAATTTCTGATCCAAAAACACGTCTATAATCAAATCAATCCCGGATTTTACGCACCCTAATCACCTCTCTTTCCTAAACCAGTACCACGCGTGATTGAACGCGTTAAATCTGTCAATTATCGAGTTAATGCCATTATTGAACTTTCCAAAACAACTCGAATGAAATCTGTATAAATACTCGTTTTTAAATCAATTAGACTCGCACACAATCTCTGAAAAGAGCGATTAACAAACCCCCACCCTTAAATTCTACAAACAATTCGTTTCTAGCCAAGAATCACACACGTTTGACTTTTGTGTTGACTCAAGCCTTCTGCATCAATTCGACTACGTGAGTATCAATTTAATGTTTATTTCTGTTCTTGTATATGAGCCGAACAATAGCCCCAACGATTTATGGGCTACTGATCACTAATTAATCATATTAGAAAATTAGGGCTCATATGGTAACTAATTGGGGAAGATGACTGCTGAAAACCATCCCTTTTATACATTTCAAAACGAAATAAGTAACCAACAGACATGTAGATCAGTTGGTTATGCTCCCTTGCTCCAGAACACGAACCGGCCTATGGCCCGGGTTCGATTCCCAGCAGCAGCGAGTTTTTTTTATCTAATCTAATAAACTTTTATTATACATTTAAAATACCAAAACAACTCTATAAATTCCACAAAAATTATTTTTATGATGTTTTAATAGAAGAGTTTATTATACAATTTTTAGTTTTCCAAAAATTATTTATTTAATATATATAATAAATATTTCAAGTTTATTCTATTATAATTATAAAATTCTATAAAAATATCAAAACGATTATATAAATTTCCACAAAAATTATTCTAAGTTTATATAACATTAAACATTTCTGAAATGATTTTTATTTCTGAAAAAACATTTATTTAATATTTTTAATCAATTTTTATTAGTTTTAATCATAAATAAATCATAATAAATTCATTTTTCAATATTTTTGCACCAAAATTTTATATAAATTTCTTCTATTCATTTAGAACAGAAATACAATTTTTAATTTAAAAATTCTTTAATTTTAATATTTTTAAATATTAAAGTTATATTTTGACAATTTGAAATAAATAGATTTAATATTCTATTTATAAGAAAATAATTTTATAAAAATTATTTTCACACTTAAAAACTTTATATTGTGACCATCTATAATTTAAAATTTACAAAAAGACTTTTGTTTATTTATTTATCAAATTTCCTTATTTATTAAACATTTTATTAATCAAACGAATACTTATCCCCAATTCGAAACCCTAGAATATACTTGTAGACTAGAAAGACTTAGACTTATTTGTTACCTTATACATAGGGTGATACTTGGCAACGTTGGATTACACTTATTCAATTACACAAGACTTGACACCTTGCTAAGGTGAGTATTACTTATCCCCTTTTTCGTTTTACACTTTTGGGGTGATTCATGCACAAGTATACAAAACTTGCACATTCATTTACACATACATTTTTATTCATTTACAATTCATATACGTGTCTTGTTTATCTTTGTGCTTATGTTTGAACATGAACGTAGCTTACATATAAAATCGTACATCTAGACATAACTTATGTTATGGTGCTCTTTACATATAGACGTAACTTATGTTACGGTGCTCATTTAGACATAACTTATGTTATAATGCTCTTTTAGACTTGACACGTGTTAGGGTGCTCATTATCAATTTCTTCTTATCAACTTTACATTTGATCTTTGTCTTGTTTGGTTACTTACGTGTTTACATAATGCCTTGGTGATGCTAAACACATGAATTGTACCACTTTTTCAAACTTATACTATATGTACAAAGCTAGGTAGTACTCACCAACATCATATGTTGACAAAATTTATTTCGTGCATGTTTCAGGATAAGCTGCTTGACGCTTCACATAGGACCTTGGACTTAGACTAAATAAATCAACTATCTCAATTTTTGTTGTGTATTTATTTTCACATGTTGTAAAACAATATTCAATAATCAAATATTTACATTTTAGTACCATGAGCTTTTGAACAATCGTCACTACGTGACACCTCGATGATTCCGCCATCGGTTGGGGTGTTACATGTTTTGACCCATTTGAAACCATGATGTTTTGACCCATTTGAAACCTACTGAACCAATATGACCACTATGACCCATTTGAAACCAATATGTTTTAACCCATTTGTAACCATGATGTTTTGATCCATTTGAAACCTGCTGAACCAATATGACCACTAATAAAAAGCCTGAAACCTGCTGAACCATTATGGACAAACCATTAAAGACCATGAAGGACATATCATGCTGAAACCAGCACAAACCATTAAAGACCATGAAGGAAATAGCATTAAAGACCCTTGTCATACCATTAAGTTTAACAAAATTACAAGGTCTATCATAGTCATACACATAACCTTAACCTTAACCTTAATACACCTAACTTAGATAACATGCTTCCAGTCTACATGTTTAACAAAATTACAAGGTCTATCATAAAAGACCCTTGTCATACCAGTAAAAAGATAACATTAACATATTATCCAAATACACCTACAGTCTACAGCATGAAGGACATATCATGCTGAAACCTCTCACTCTTTGCAAGTTTCAGATTCCTACCATTAGCCAATGCATACTTTTTCACAGCCAATTTAAAAGCTGCCCTAGATGGAAACCTTATGCCAACTTCCCACTTAAACTTGTTCCAATCTGTTCTATCACTCACAACTGGAGCAGATTTTGTGTACTTTTTGCCCCTTATATCATCATCTGAACTATCACCTGGAGTGTTTACATCCCCATCTGATTCCTCATAACTACTATCACCATGTATAGTAGATACCCCCACTAGTTCCTGACTAATCTTCCCCTCACCTTCACCTTCTTTTAAACACTCTTCTAACACCTTCTTCTTAGCTAAAACATCTTCTTGGCTTGCTTGTTTAACTGCAGCAATTGATACCCTCCATTCTTCATCCTCTCTGTCAGACTCACAACCAATTACTTCTTCATAGATATTGATGTATTGTAAAATACATCTATTTCCAGTGTAAAGTTTGTACAGTTTCGAGTCGTTTAGATAGTGTTTTTAGTAGTTTTAGGCTTGTACGAGTCTATTTTATTTAGTATAGATTTTTATAGAGTTTTATTAGTTTTGGGTCTTTTTTAGTGTTTATCTATTTTATTTTACATTTTGTAGGTGTTCATGAACGTTGGAGCATAAACGAGCAACTTTGGTCGAGTCAAGAACACCCGAGTCGAAAGCACTGAGTCATAATACTGTATATAATAATAGTATTCTAGATAATAATAATAATAATAATAATAATAGAAAAAAAATAACTATTACGTGACTCAAGGCCCATGGCCCATATCTTGGAGAAAAAGAAACAAAGTTGAAAGAAAACATATTATTATTCTTGGAGAGGAGCCGCATATAATTTTTTGGGGGGAGGTAGCGAGATTATTTCAAGAGGAGCGATTATTATTCTTTGAAGAGGAGCTGCGAAAATATCAATAGAAGATTGGAAGGACAGCAGAGGATCAACTTTTGAAGGGGCATAATTATTATAGGCGCAGATCAAGGGTGAAGCATTGGTGCCAGCACGGGTCGGTTCTAATTCAATATTTATTATTTATTTATTTGAATCCGTTGTGAACACCATGAATTTGTCTTGCTTTTATTGTTTTGATATTATCATGACTTTTATTGGCTAAACCTTGACGCTACCTAGGCGATGATGATTGCACTTGTTTGATTTATTGTTTTTATGGTTTTTGGAACTTTTGGTTGTGGGTGAATTTTAAAGTAAAGAACTTTTTATTTTCTGGTTTGATGTGTATGCGTATTTAGTTTTGTTTAATTAATTTTTATAAACTCCACTTGCGTTTTTGTGAATGTCTTTCATGTATGAATGCGGGTTAGGTTGCGGACTGGGTGTTAGCAGCTAGTTTATGGTTAATTTCTGCAGGTTATCCATAGGAGTTGTAATTGTTAGTTAGATAATTCTAAGTATTTTACCAATTCTCAATAGCTGTAAGGTGCGAGATTGTTGGTCTGTCTAGGGTGTTAAATTGCTAGTTCTAGAGGCTTTGTGAGAAGATCTTCCTAGTTTCCCTAGCATTCCTTGTAGACTAAATCTTATCAGAAATATTGTAGTTACCCCTTGCACTTTCGGGTGTATTGTGACTTTCGCGCTGTGAGGTAGATTGTCTAGCGGGTACTTTAAGATTCGAGTAGGTAAGCCTGTGAGGGTAACCTCTCAACCGGTGGTTTAACAGCACAACAGTATTCTAGGGTTTCCCCTTGAGAAGGGTCGAGGGTGTCTAGTTTATTCTTGATGTTTAGTATTTTAAGATCCCGGTTCCACACCAGCTCCATAACCATTAGAAGCTTATCATTCATGTGTAGGATTCTAGCCTAGGTAGTGCCTTCCCATCTTCTGATCTCAGTTGCAGTTCCCAGCTCGTGTCTTCAATTAGTTAAGTTTTATTTTATTTATTTGCATTAGTTCGTTAGTAAACCCCCTTAAACAACAAAACATTATTAAGTCAGTTTGTAGATAAGTAGTCGAGTCTAGTTTACGTTTTCCATTAGAGTCTCGTGGGTTCGATACTCGGACTTACTTTAGCTGTACTGCACTGACTGGTACACTTGCCGGTTGTGTGGTCTAGGTTTAGAGAGTCTTAGGTTATAAATTTAAAACTTAGAGTGTCTAGTTTAGGTTAATTTAGTTAGTTTTAATTAAACCACTTTGAGCACATCAGATATCCTCATCTATTAAACTTTCATCATCTTCTAAAGACTTAACTTCTGACCCATCTAAGTTGCAATTAAAGTCACTGTCTTTTGAGTCACTGCCCTCACCAACATTCACATCAGTATCTTGAACTTGAAACTCAGGTAGCACACTGTCCTCATCAAGATTCACATAAGTGTCTTCAACTTGTAACTCAGTTAACTCAAGATTAACAGCAGTGTCTTCAACACACTTTCCCTTGTCAGATACTAGATCTACAATCTTATCAGATAGAGAATCAGGTACAAGTCTATTAGCAGTCTTCCTGGTATAACCCTTCTTCTTAGGAGTACTTTTAGTTGATGGTAATGGGCTTTCATGAATAGTGGGTTGGGCTGTAGGTGGTGGGCTGGCCTGTAGATTGTGGGCTTTAGGTTGTTTGATTTGGGCTGGGCTAGCACTAGAAGGACCAACTGGTGTAGTTAATGGACCATCTTGTATAAAAATTTGCAAACCTTTTGCATTGGAAAGCAGGTCCTTTACAATGTCCATAACATCTGCATCACTCACTAATCTTTTCAAATTCCCGTCATCATTCATGCCAAACATTTCAAAATCTCTTGATTCATATATACCAGTTTCCATAACATAATCGACTAACTCAAAAAAAGATAACATATCAACATCTATCTTAAAGACCTTTGACTTACCTCCAACATACTTGAGTTCAGGGTGGACAACCTCAAATGTCCCGGAGTAAAACAACTTCACTTCGATTTCTGTCATGGGAAGATTAGGGCTTCAATGTTCAGCTTGAATTTAGGGTTTTATAGTTTAACGACTTGGAATTTAGAGATGAAGTTGGGAATTTAGGGTTTCAGGGTTGAATCGTCTGATTGTTGAGAGAAGGGTTTTGAAGTGTTTAAGTGTTGGTTTATATACGTGGAAATATTTTTTTTTATTAAATGATTATTACACATCAGAAGCTGACTGGATTAAATGAGGGACAAATCAGCATGCCACGTCAGCCGGTTGTGCCACGTCAGCAACCCAACTAAGGGCGTAAGTTAGTTGGGTGCTAGATTCCAACATGTTAATAGTTTAGGTTGTATACGGCCAATTTTTTTAGTTCAGGGTGCCAGTGGCCAATTTTCAATAGTTTGGGTTATTAAAATCCAATTCCCCTTATATTTTTACACGTGTGTGAATGAAAATAGTTTACACCTGTGTAAAAAATAGTGGTAATGCCCGCGCGTTGCGACGGGTGTCTCGAGTGGTATCAAATTCCATTATGATGTTTATTACGAACCACCATACAATTCCAGGTTTCCAAAATTTATTACGTGAGGGCAGAATCGCTCTAGGCTGATTGGGTTTAATCGTTTTTCTCACAGCTTCAACAAAAGGATAGAAATACCATAAAAAATGTTTATTTTGTTTTCTCGGAATATGTAGGCAATTTCAGGGATCGGATTACGAAAAAAAGTTTGAATGCTTATCTATTTATTTCATTAAGCTGAGTACCAGGTTCTACATATTGACATAGCCAAGGGCGTAAAAATAAGCAAGCAGACTTTAACACTTAAAAGGTATTTTATTGTGATTAAGAGAAGAAAGCATTTAATCTCCCTTTAATATTAGCTTAAATTAGAAAAATAAACAAAAAAGTGCAATTAGGATTAAATAAAAAAAATTAAATTGCGGTAAACTGGTTCGACTGTCAACAACTGGGTTGAACCGGCTATACATTCTGACTCCAAAAATGTCAATAGGGCTCATATTATAACCTTTTGGGTAGCTACTTGTAATGTGTCTTGTCAATTTAACCCATAATTATACCCAATTAAAGGACTACGGCTCGAGCTTGGAAATGCCCTCATACTACTAATAACCTTATGCTTGAAAATGAAATAGCATTAATTCCTATCCATTAGAAAATTTCATGGCTGCTAGGGCACTCATTAAACCATCAGATCCAATTTTGGGTCCAAAATCATAACCAAATCCTCTAATACATCCTGGCATATCAAAAGATCCTCTCCCAGAATCTAACAGACAAATTTACACATCGCTAGCCTGAAGAATTTAAAACATGACAATTGCTAAATGTGATTTATTTTAATCTGTTTATTCATGCACATGATACAAGAGTCACACTCTATTAAGCTTGTTGATTCTTAGTCGATAATTAGATGGGTCGCGCCTAAATGTAATGTTGACATGTTGTACCACACACCAAAAACACAAGTTTCAATCTCGGTCAACAAATGATTTTATGAAAATAGTGAAAAAAAAATAAGAAATACATAAAGCAAATCCCCCATTTTGAGAAGGTAAGATCTATTAACAACATTAATCAAGTCAAGTCAAGTCAAATCAAATCTCTTAGTCAACCATTGACTCCCTAACATAAATCAAGTCAAGTCTCCTAGTCAACCATTGACTCCATGATTTTAGCCATTGTATTTATATTGTACATTATACTTAGTCAACCATTGACTCCATAATCTTAACTAGAGTTAGTCATATGTAAGCTATATAAAGGCCTTGATGTATTGTTGATAGATACACAACTTTCATAATACAAAAACAAACAACATTGTTCATTACTTTATATGGTATCAAGAGCCTAAAAGCTCCCTTGAGCCATCTTCGATCCCAACCTACTCGACAGACACCTTCTGTCCGCATTTTGCCTTTATTTTCTTTCGATTCATCATGGCCAAACAAATCACCCACATTACCGCCGCCACAACCCGAAACCAAGGGCCACCACAAACTACCAATACCAACACTCGCCCGACTCGCAACAATAACACCTATTGCTATTATTGTAACATTCCCGGACATGACACTAAAGATTGTCGCAAACTTAGTCGCTTCCTAAGAGAACACAATGTCTCGCCTCAAAATACCAACACCCCGGTGGTTAACTACACCACCCCGCACCCAATGGCTACAACCTCATCTTGGATGTGGGACACCGGTGCGTCCAACAACACCGCGAACAACAACCAACAATTTTCCGTTCTTTCCGAATACGGAGGACCCGATAAGATCGTGCTAGGTGATGGTAAAACTCTCCCTATAACTCATATTGCTCAAACAACTATTCCAACAAATTCTCGCCCACTTCTTTTAAATAACATTTTAATTGCTCCTAATCTTCGAAATAATCTTATTTCCGTTGCCAAAGTTTGTTGTACTAATCTTGTTTCCGTTGAATTTTTTCCTTATCATTTTTTTTGTAAAGGATCTACGCACGGGGCGCGCCTCATGCAGGGAGTGAACGTAAATGATGTCTACTATGGACCAATCTCATTGTCTCCTCAAGTCAACAACACCCAAACAAACTCTCTTCTCATGTGGCACCACATACTTGGACATCCATCGCTTCAAGTGTTCAAGTCTTTAATTTCTATATTGGGACTTCGTTTTAATAAGGTGACCCATGAGTCTTTTCATTGTACTTCATGTTCCCTAAATAAAAGCCACAAACTACCTTTTGGCAAAAACTCTTTTGTTGCTAATCAACCTCTACAACTTCTCTACTCCGACGTTTGGGGTCCCGTAAAAACGTCAATCGATGGCTTTAAATACTTTGTCATTTTTGTTGACTATTTTTCCAAATACATTTGGTTATACCCAATCAAACGAAAATCCGATGTCAAAATTCTTTTTCCACAATTCAAATCCCTTGTTGAAATTTTTTTCAAAACCAACATTGTTGTGTTGTTCACTGATAATGGGGGTGAATATGTGGGTCTTTCACCTTATCTTGCCTCTCAAGGTATCTCCCATTACACGACACCACCTCACACACCGGAACAAAACGGTATTGCCGAACGACGTCACCGACACGTTGTGGAAACCGGCCTCGCCTTACTCCACTACTCCCACTTACCACAACATTTTTGGTCCCATGCCTTTCAAACCGCAACCCACCTAATCAATCATTTGCCTACACCCATCCTTAACAACAAATCTCCCTACGATATGTTGTTCAACACCGCTCCTACTTATTCCAAACTCAAACTGTTTGGTTGTCTTTGCTACCCATGGTTACGACCCTATGCTACTTCAAAACTCCACTCCCGTTCAACGGCGTGCATATTTCTTGGGTACTCATCCTCCAAATCGGCATTCAAATGCTATGACCCTACTAGTCACAAACTATACCACTCTCGCCACGTTGAATTTATCCCACATATTTTTCCATCTCAAAACACCAACCCCCAACCCAAACACATGTCATTTGACTCCTTCCTATCCACATACCAATCGGCCCAATCAACCTCCCCTTCTAACCAACCCACTCCAGACCCAAACATCTTGCATCATCCAACCCCTACTCCCCAGCCCATATCACCCGAAGCCCAAACCCCTATCCCTACACAAACCCACGACCCACCCCCTAACCTCCTACACACAGCCAACCCTCCCACACAATAGGTCCAAACAACCCAACCTCCCACACAACAGGCCCTACACCCCAGCCTACCGAGACACCCTCACCAACCAGCCCACCGACTCCACCTGATAGCATCACCTCTACCCCAACCGATTCCCACTCTACCAACCCCACCTCACCAATGTCTTCATCCAACACATCCGATGATTCCACGAACTCACCTCCATACAACCCTCAACCACCTCGTCGACAACCAAAACCCAACTCAAAGTATTACAACCACAACTTTGTCAACTCTACCACCATTCACCCTCTACCCGTTTCTCTTGAACCATCCACTTATACTCAAGCCTTGAAAGATCCGGATTGGCGCCATGCCATGGATCTTGAGTATAATGCTCTCCTTCATAACAACACTTGGGAACTTGTCCCTCACACAACCCAAACTCCCATTGGTTGCAAATGGGTATTCCGAATCAAACGCAAACCCGACGGCACGATTGACAAGTACAAAGCCCGGCTAGTTGCCAAAGGGTTTCACCAACAATATGGAAAAGACTATCATGAAACATTTAGTCCCGTTACTAAACCCGTTACCATTCGCACTGTTCTCTCCATTGCTCTTTCAAAAGGATGGTCTTTACGTCAACTAGACGTTAATAATGCGTTTCTTCATGGGACTATTCACGAAGATGTCTTTATGGTGCAACCTCCTGGGTTTACCAATACGGAATTCCCACGTCACATTTGCAAATTTAAAAAAATCCCTCTATGGACTTAAGCAAGCACCGCGTGCTTCGTACATCGAACTAACCAACTTTCTCACTCGTTTTGGCTTTAAAAAATGCATTTCTGACCCCTCTCTCTTTGTATACAATCTCAACAACATCACTTGCTACCTCCTTGTGTACGTTGACGATATTGTCCTCACCGGAAATCACAATCCATTTATGGATTCCTTTGTTCAAGCCCTAAACAACCAATTTTCTATCAAAGACTTAGGCCCTCTCCATCATTTTCTAGGAATTGAAGTCATTCCTATGCCTCATGGTCTATTTCTTTCCTAACATCGTCACATTCAAGATATTCTTACCACCTTTAAAATGGATGGTGCAAAAGAGGTTCTCACTCCTTTAAGCACTTCCGACTCTCTTTCTTCCTTTGACTCCACTCCCCCAGTCGATCCCACTCCCTACCGCCAACTTGTAGGCACTTTGCAATATCTTGCTTTCACACGTCCCGACATCTCCTTTGCCGTCAATAAATTATCTCAATTCATGCACTCACCTAAACAATCACACTGGCAAGCTCTCAAACGGGTACTCCGCTATTTGAAAGGAACGGTCCATCATGGGTTGTTCTTGAAACGCAATACTAACCTAAACTTGCAGGCTTTTTCGGACTCGGACTGGGGCGGTATTAATGATGGGGGACGGTCCACTACAACATATCTCATATATCTTGGGTCTAATATCATCTCTTGGAAATCTGCTAGACAAAAAACCGTCTCAAGATCATCTACCGAAGCTGAATACAAAGCACTCGCTAATGCTGCGGCTGAACTCTCATGGGTTAAAAATTTACTTGGTGAACTCGGGCTCCCAATTAAAAGCACCCCATCGCTTTACTGTGACAACATCGGAGCTACTTATGTATGTGCAAATCCTGTTTACCATTCCCGCATGAAACACATCGCTCTGGACTATCACTTTGTGCGGGAACAAGTCAATTTCGGGCAACTCAAAGTTCTTCATGTCAGCTCCAAGGATCAACTCGCGGATGTGCTCACCAAACCGCTTGCACGTGCACCCTTCCTATATTTTCGGTCCAAGATTGGAGTCTCCAACGGATCCTCCATCTTGCGGGGGCGTATTAACAACATTAATCAAGTCAAGTCAAGTCAAATCAAATCTCTTAGTCAACCATTGACTCCCTAACATAAATCAAGTCAAGTCAAGTCTCCTAGTCAACCATTGACTCCATGATTTTAGCCATTGTATTTATATTGTACATTATACTTAGTCAACCATTGACTCCATAATCTTAGCTAGAGTTAGTCATATGTAAGCTATATAAAGGCCTTGATGTATTGTTGATAGATACACAACTTTCATAATACAAAAACAAACAACATTGTTCATTACTTTATAAGATCAACAAACACACACATATATGATAGCATGGTTTACCTGGAACATACTATTAAAAGTGTATTGACAAAAACTTTAACACGTTTGCCCAAAACAGGCAAAGCCCGGCTAACTTAGCTAATGTATTAGATATGATTTAAAAATTATATGCAAATACGGATAATTAGTATATGTAAATTATACAAAATTATATGTGTGGGGTAAATTTTATTTTAAATGGATATAGACTCATCCGAACAACGTACAAAATTAAACCTTATTGTAATAGATTAAGCATCCAGCCAAACCAAGAACCAATTATCTAACATATAAGGCCAGCAAGCCACATTGTATGTCATCTATATTATTGGTACATAGTTCAAAAATAGAAAACATATGAGTTGAAATATAAGCAAGATCAGTATCCTACATATGAGAAAGATTAAAATAGCAGCAAGTTGGGTTAAAATTTAGCTCTTAACTGGTCACAAAAATAAAGTGTATTCGCAATATAGGGATTTCTTAAACTGTTTCGATTAAAGCTTTTATCATTGGTTATGGGGTTGGATTACCCAAATTAGTCCCATTGCCATCCCTACCAACCCGTCCATTTTGCCACGTTAAAAAACGAAGTTAGAATAATAGTCAGTGTTACTTACCGATAAGAACAGATGGTGTCCCTTCATAAACAATTACTCTATCTGCTAGATAAGTTGCCATTATGAAATCATGCTCAACCACAAACACAGTCTTCTTAGCACGTCGTATAAATCTCTTTATAACTTTTGAAGCCATTATGCACTGCTCGGAATCAAGGTATGCATTTGGTTAATCAATCAGGTATATATCAGCAGGCTACAATCAAAACACAAAAATGCCAAATGAGGTCACGTTGACGGTATTCAGAAATCAAAGCAATAGTTGTTAATAAAATTGATGTAACATTAAACAAAACAAAAGAAAAAAACAGAGATAATCAACCACCTTGCCAAGACACAAGCACAATGTAACTCTTTGCAATTCTCCACCAGAAAGATTGACAACTTTTTGATCCATTAGCCGCTCTATTTTAAGAGGCTTCATCACGTCGGAAACAAACTGAGGATCCATATATATGTCACGAATCTTTTGTCGTAGCAAATGCCTGACTCAGAACCATCCACGGTATCAGGCTTCAGTTTACTAGCCTACAAATATGATGAACAGATTTTGTAGGCACACAGATTTAAAGAATTGCATAATTCAAAAGTTCCCACTCCACTAAAATTCAACATAAAAATTGCAATTAAAGTGTCAAGATCACAGTCCTGCAATATCCATTAAAGTTATTAACATAACTCGATTATCACAGCCTTAGAATATATATTTTCGCTTCCAAAATGATGTTTAAACCTTTGATCCTACATTAATATCATCCAAACATGGTAAGGGGTACATAACTTGCCAATTAATAATTCTTCTGAATTTTACAATATTGGCAAAAGGTTCATAATTCTTTTACATTTTTTTTTAAATTTGGTGTTTTTCCCTATGTGCATATGAAAATCTATATCTATATCTATATCTATATCTATATCTATATCTATATAATAAACCAAAGCATTTTTAATGACATGTCATAATATTATGTAATCTCTCTTTTGAGAGATACCACATAAGATGTGATGTGATAACTCTAGACCAATTAAAAAAAAGGAATAAATATGATTTAACATAATCTATTAAATATCTAATCTACTAAATGTAAATATTAAAACTTTATTATTTTCTCTCTCATGTTTCCTCTCATAACTTTTAAATGTTAATATCTTTTATATACGAGACTTTTTAAATAACAATATTACACCAAATTAACGAACGTTTTATTATCTTTTCAACGAGTACCGTAGTGCTATATAAAAACGGAGAAAAAAAAACGACTATTTTTTGTAACCCGACAGACATTGTGTCAGGTTTGGAATTAGTTTAAAAAAAATTGTGGGTTTGGGTCGGGCCTGGGATTAGGTGATACCCGACCCAATTACCTTTTTTTATATTAGAATATGATAACTTATGGCAGAGATTTGTTTATAATAATAATAATATTCATTAATCATATATTGGCAGATTCTATTTTTATAGTTTAGATACTTCTAATTTTATTCACTTTAAGTCTTTACTTAGATTTCTCAACCCGGGACGCTCCCGGGGTATAAACTAGTTAACTTAATCGATGACGTCGATTCTCATGTTAGACTTTATAATTTACAAGCATGTGTTTATTAGCGATTTACTAAATAGTTATGGTAATTTATTGAATGACTACACTAAGTTACTGATGGTCCCAAGCTCGAATAAAAGGGCCTTAGATTTTTAATTCGCTTTGGGCTTCCAAAATGGTTGAGCCGGCTTTGCTTGGTGCATAGCTGAACCACTCAACACTTAGGGGCTATTTGTTTGATTAAGTGCTAAATTATTAAGATGTCTAAATGGTTAAAAGGTCTGAATTGTTAAGTGCCGAGTCATTAAGTTGGACCTCTTAATAGTTAGTATTCTTGTCCCACATTGGTAGGAGAGTCTCATTAAGGTTCAGCCTAGTTCAGTGCTTAATGGTTCAGCAACATTTCAAATCTTAATGGTTCAGCCTTAACCATTCCATTCAGAAGCTAAAACAAACGCGTTGAATGCTGAATCATTCAACGCTGAATGGTTCAGAGCCTCATTAATAAGCTTACTAAATAGCCCCTTAATCATTAAGAGCCTCTTAACCATTCAGACATCTTAATGATTTAGCACTTCATCAACGAAACAACCCCTAAGTGCTCAATCATTAAGATGATCTGAATGGTTCAACACCCCTTATTAGCTGAATGTTTAAGAGCTTAATAAAACCATTAATATGTTTTTTTAATTGAAACAAACATTCTTAATGATGAATGATTAAGAGATTTATTAAGAGATTAACGAACACCACCTAAATATGAAGTCTTTAAGTGGTAAACAAACCAATAATAAGATTTAAAGAGAACAAAAAAGTAACGCCAACTATTCTGACCGGTAATTGACTGCTTCAAATGATAACTGTTTTAACACACTCAATCAAATCACTTCTATGGTGGGTTCCCAGTCTAGCTCTGAAAAATTGAACAATTTGATGATTTACTAAGAAACGGTATTAGTGTTTTTGGTTTGGAACTAATTAGTATTTTCCATGCATGTAATTGTGACCTAGGGAATAAAAAGAAATAGCTAAATGGGATACTAAAAGTAACAATTACAAGAATACCCTACAAAAGCTTGAAAATTACGTATAATATGTTTTGAATGATCAATTCCAAACACCTCCTAAATAACCAAAGAGAAATATCAATCTTATAAAATATTATTATTTTCAAAATAAAATACATGTCACATTTTTTTTTTTGAACGGTAAAATACATGTCACATTGATTTAAGGATTTGAAGATAGTCACAACTCACAACTAGGGATGAGCATATTGTACCGAATACCGAACTGATACCGATCTCGAACCGATCCCGTACCGATACCGTACCGAACCGAGAGTGTTTGGTATCGGTATCGGTATTCACATTTAGAGGTTTTCGGTTTCGGTATTTTCGGTATCGGTACGGGATCGGTATGGTATCGGTATTTTAAGGCAAAATACCGATACCATACCGATACCGTAACGATACCGAACCGATACCGTACCGTACCGTATGTTTTCAGTATCGGTATTGGGTTTTGGGAGTTTTCGGGATCGGTATTTTCGGGATCGGTATCGGTCGGTACCGATACCGTCCCGAGCTCATCCCTACTCACAACTCAACATGTTTGTAAGTGTTTCAAAGGTACAAAGGGTGTAACTTGTTAAAACCAATTTTACAAGGACCTATGAATAATAATAAACCCAACCCATCCGAAGATAATAAAATCCCTACTCTCTTCTTCCCAATCACGCAGCCTATACCAGTAGCGGCCGTCTATCTCCCGCTCATTCAATTGCTTAATCACACCTAACTAATTGTCTAACAACTTTGTAAGTTTGTTATCTATAACTGCCATTTTGCATACATAGATCTGTATATTATTATTATCATTATTATTATTATTATTATTCCTCTGGTTTTGTTCTGTTATTTCATAATTACCTTAATATCCCTCTTTTCTGTGCATTTGTTCCCTTCGTTTATTTAATTTAAACTTTGAAGCAGTTGTTCCGTTGTTGGAATTATGATATATTGTAGTATTTTTATCCTTAGGGTTCATGTAATTATATCGGATAAGATAAGGAGGAGATTGGTGACTGACAGTAGGGATGAGCTCGGGACGGTATCGGTACCAACCGTTACCGATACCGAAAACATACGGTACGGTATCGGTTCAATATCGGTATGGTATCGTTATTTTACCTTAAAATACCAATACCATACCGATCTCGTACCGATACCGGAAATACCGAAACCAAAACGTGAGTATTGATACCGATACCGAACACCCTCGGTACGGGATCGGTATCGGTTTGGTATTCGGTGCAATATGCGCATCCCTAATTGACAGCTAACTGTGTGTGTGTGGGTGGGGGAGGGGTTGAGGGGCAAACGAACTTTGGACGAACGGATTAGGCATGATTTGGTAGACTTGCATCTCTTTGAAGACATGGTTGTGGATACGAGTTTTGGTGTATGGTTGGCGTAATCCTGAGGCGGAATTGAAAAATAAGTATAAAAGTTATAAGGTTTAAAAGTACGGAATCATGTCTTGAGGCGTTTTCCTTTCGCCTTGAGAGAGGCAGAATTAGAAAATACATATAAATATTATATATCTTAAATAAAATGAAATACTAACTAATTTCATCATCAGATTCATCAAAAACGCGCATTAAATGACATGGAATGCTTGAAATTGACACAAAGAGTCTAAAACATCAAAAACTCTTGAGGCGCACCTGGCGCGCAATTTTTGTTACCTCCTCAGCCCTATGAGGCGCATGTACAAAATAGCACCATGAGGCACCGCCTCAGACTCATTTTCTTACCAAATCGCCTTGAGGCTCGTTTTTTCAAACCATGAAGTTATATATCTTATAAAGTTAAAATAGTAATTAATTTTCTACATAAAACACACATTAAAAAGACATGATGATGGAAATTAACACAAAAAGTCTACAACATCAAAAACAAACATCAAGCCGCATCTTTTCTTATTGCCTTAGCCCTATGAGACACGCGTACAAAATACCTTCCCTAAGGTGCCGCCTCAGACTTGTTTTTTGGGTGCCTCGCCTCGAGGCATGTGCCATGGCCATTTTTTTAAACTATACTTTGTGGAGACGTAGGATTAAGGTTTTGTTTTTAGGTTCTTGCCATGAGGGCTTAGCAGTTCAGTTTATTTAGGTGTCCTATGTATGTTAGCTTTGCTTGGTGTGTTTGTATGATGTATTATTCGTCCCTATTATTCCTTTGCTTTCTTGACGTGTGGATTTTTTTAGTAGTTATGTATGTTTTAATTTGACTTTTATAATTGGATATGGATTTAGAGACGGGAGTTTCACTGGAAGCAGCCTCTCTATCCCTTGGGATAGAGGTAAGGCTTGCCTAATCTTACTCTCCTCGGACCTTGTCAATAGCATTGGCTATGAGTGGGATTATACTGGGTATGATTGATTGATTGGTTAATGCAATTATAGGTTAGGGTTTTAAATTGCCAGCACTTTTCCCAATTACTATTACTTTATGTAGTTAGTTATAAGGGATCATAAAAAGTTGTTTTTGGTAAGAATCTTAAGGATATGAGCTAACTGGTTCTTGCTTGTTTGAGTTAATAGAAAATGGCAGAGGGTAACATTGATGAACATGAAATTGCGGTGATGCCGGAGAACTATGTTCAAGTTGAAGCTCAAGTTCCTGAAAATGAAAACGAGGAAGAACATGGTGATGGTGCTGTAGAGACTCAAGATAACGAGGAAGAAGTAGAAGAGCAAGGCGGTGGTGCGGTGGAGGGTGGTGATGCAGGCAATGCTGCTGCGGAAGGTGTTGTGGAAAATAAATGGCCCGGGTGGCCTGGAGAGAACTGTTTCAGAATTTTGGTTCCTGCGCAGAAAGTCGGTGTCATCATTGGGCGGAAGGGAGAGTACATAAAGAAAACATGTGAAGAAACGCGTGCTCGCATTAAGATTCTTGATGGTCCTCCTGGTACTACTGAAAGAGCTGTAAGTCTTTCAAATTATGTTAGGTTTTATTCAGGTTTCCACGTTATTCGTTTGAGCGATTTCTTTCATGCTATGAATATATGGGTGATATACGTCTCTCGTGTGTGGGCCCCTGTTATGGATATATGAAGAACAAATATAACTACTAACAATGCCAAACGGAGTGTGACAAATGAAACTTAAAATTGGGTTGTTAAATAAATCCATTATAGCAAAAGGAAGATATAAATATCAAGTATAATAAACATAGATACTAATATAAATGATAAAGTAACAACCAAGAGAACCAAGAGAACATGGTCATGAAATAAGTGAGATAAACTTTCAACACTCAACAAAAACAGGTTAAATGTTACAAAGTTTATGTTATCCCAATAACTTAAATGACTATGTGCAGGTTTTCTGAATTTAAGGCAACATTTCAATTGTCAAAGTGGTTCCAATTAGAAGAACCCAAGATCCAGGTTGGAGTTCAGCGGTTATCGCGAAGCATGTACGTTATCTGCTAACTTTGGAACTGGATGGATTGTTGTCTTGCCACATGTTGCTAGTCAAACTAGTCAACCAAGTAAACAAAACCAAGAGAGTAGGATGATATATATAATAAAACTAAAACTTAAGATGAAAATGTGGAACATGGTCTACATACGTTAAGCGGGAAGAATATCTTATATGGCTTGCTAACTTAGGTTGAGTTCCTCGACGTTCTCAACTGTATGATTAAGGTTAAACATCCAACTTCTTAGAGGACACACTCTAATACTGTAATATTTGATAAACACAATAAAAGTTTGGCTAGGCTATAAAGATACAATAAAAAACAAAAATTGATGGTGATGGTGTCGTTAGCAACAAATTATCGGGTACAAAAAGCTACAAATTTGTAATGGAAGTTTAAGGGGCCAAAAACGACTATCATAACTTAACGATATTAGATATCCTATGGAAACACAATAATGGTTTCTCTTTTGATGAAACAATGAGTGATGATTTTTTTGTTCTGAACATGAATCTCATGTAATTTTATTAATAAAAGTTTTTGTGACTATCTGCAGTAACTTAATAGACATATTATGCTACTTTGCTAGGTGTTGATTTCTGCAAAGGAAGAACCAGAAGTTCCTATTCCTCCTGCAATGGATGGTTTGCTAAAGGTTCATCAACGTGTCATTGATGATGACAAAGATTCTCCTTATGGCCCACCTGGTGGGCCGACGACTATTACCACCAGGCTACTGGCGGCAGGTGCACAAGGTGGAAGCTTGATAGGGAAGCAAGGTGCCACCATAAAGACCATTCAAGATTCTTCAAATTGTAAAATCCGTGTTATAGGAGGTGCGTATCAAAATTATTGCTTATTTTTCTCTTATATTTTGGTTGATCCCTGCCTCATCCACTCAAGGTGGCCATGTTGGCCACTTATAAAGGAGAGTACTCTTTTTTCTCTAATGTATCATACAGAAACTCCAAAATATTAGCAGAAAAGGAAATGGGTTGAGCCTCTAAAAGTCACCCAAAGTGTATATCTAATGCCCAAAACCTTCTAAATTATTGACTTCAAGATGTTATATTATTATTGAAACAGTATAATTTTGTTAATCGTATTTCAAACATTGTTTATCTATAAAAAAAATTCCTGACAGTTTTTGATGTGCATAAAATACTAAATTACTAATTGTTACCGCACTCCTTCATTTTGCCCTCTGTAGTTGTATGGGATCTATATTACTATATATCGCTTGGCTTTCTTAAGATGATATTGATTTGATTTAATTATGCAGAAAACCTACCAGTTTTTGCTCTACCTGAAGATAACGTTGTTGAGATACACGGGGACCCTACAGGTGTGCACAAGGCTTTGGAACTGATTGCAACTCATCTAAGAAAGTTTTTAGTTGATCGGAGTGTCATTGGTATATTTGAGACTCAAGTAAGTTCTCTTGTTAAATATAGTTTAGTCATGTTACTGATTTGTAGATTCTAAAATATTTATTGGGGTTGTTGTTTCTATGTGTTGAAGTGATTATTTCGACTTGAAGATTAAGAATATGATTAATTAGTTAGTTAAAGTTTGAGATTATGTGATTCTGATATTCTGGGTGTACATTTTGAAACTGGTGATGTGGTTTTGAATAATCAGAATCAGATAACTAATTGTAATAATAGGGGCAGCACGAAATGACCAAATACTATTTTTTTTATAATTTTTTTATGAAAAATATTAGACAGTTTTGGTGGTAATGTAATGGGAAGTCTTAGCAAATAGGTTTATGGTGTAAAATAGTACTTTAGTTATAATCAGTTTTGCTGCAGCTGATAAGAAACTAATTATTCAAAACTGATTATTTGACCCATAAATAGTTAATTTCTTATGATTAACTACCTTTTATTGCTTTCTTGTTAACTATACAGGAAATAATAAAATAACCTAGTTCTTGATTCTGACTGTAACTTTGTTATCCCTTTGACAGATGCAAATGCCAAGTTCCCGTCCAAATCACGAGATGGCCCCACCCCAACCTTGGGGAGCACCATCTCCTCAAGGTTTCCCAGGTGGTGGGCCCGGTTTTGGAGGTGGTTTCGGAAACAATCAGTTTTTGCCTCCTCAGCACCAGTTTGACAACTACTTTCCAAGAGTGGACATGCCTCCACCTTTGGATAAACAGCCTCGCCAGGGCCCGCCTTTTGGTAGAGATCCATCTACAGGACCACCTCACACTTCAAGTGTGCAGCCACAACAGTCAACAATGGTCACAAAGGTATTATCCCTTGGTGTATGTGTGTATGCATTAAATAATACTTATATGAAGAAAGACACGTTTAAGCTCGTGAGCCTTGTTAAGCTAGCCTTGCAGTATTTCATTTTGCCACGATCAGCTTTAATCATTTTAAACCATAGTTAATAGTTTCAGACGATACTGAATTTACAGAGCTTTATTAGTAATTAGTTTAAAATATGCTTTTGATGTGTAGGTCTCACAGAACATGCAGATCCCTCTTTCATATGCCGATGCTGTAATTGGTACATCGGGCACTAATATTAGTTATATCAGACGTGCCAGTGGTGCAACCATTGCAATACAAGAAACAAGGGGCGTTCCTGATGAAATGACTGTTGAGATTAATGGTACAGCTTCACAAGTTCAGACAGCTCAGCAGTTGATACAGGTATTATTCCACAGTTGATAATACCGCCATTTCTACCCGTACCAAAACTACCATTTTTACCCTGTTTTGACCCGATACCACTGCGAGTCAAGTATGATCACATAAACTACATTGTTGCAATGAAAAAATTGTATTTTTGAATAACATGATTTAGCGGCTGATTTTGCATTTTCGACCATTGACCCATTGGAGATAAAACAAAACCATTTGTTGAATGTGTCGCATACTTCTTTTGGCGGGTAATTAATATTTTCCTGTTTTTTTTAATCTTTTTTCTTTGGTTCAGAATTTTGTTGCTGAAGCTGCAACTGCAGCTCAGAATTCAGCAGCTCCGCCGCCTGCCCAAGGAAGCTATAACCCCTACCCTGGTCATGCCCCTGCTGCTTACCCATCTCAACCACCTCCTACCGCCGCCCATGCACCGCCACCTGCTGCTGACTATGGTGGATCCGTGTATGGAGGGAATTACGGGTATTAAAGTGTGTTGTGACTGAAACGCCCTTGTGCAGTTATTTTTTTATTATGTTTGGAGGGAACAAGGGTAATGTTGTAACAAGAAATAGCTAGGTCTTTCTATGTTGAACTATTTAAAACTTGAAATGTTGTGGTTTGTTTGGCCATTTGGTTTTTAGGTTATTGGATGATGTTTTGAGACCTAATAAAGGTTTTACTTCATATTTAGATTAGATCCACTGTCATACATTTAGCAACTTTACAATGCTTAAGGTGATTTAACACATTAAATTAAAATCATACAATAACAGGCTCGTGAGTATAATCGAGCTTGATAAGTAAAGCTCGGACCTTGAGCTTGTTTATTAGATGAACTAACTTTTAGGCTTGAGTTTTTCAAAGTTGGCTTAAATCAAGCTTTTTATGAGCGGATCTTGAGTAACTTGCGGGCAGGGGCGGATCTAGGGGGTTTTAGGGGTTCCCAGGAACCCCCTCAGTTTGGAAAAAAATGAAAAATTTAGTGGAAAATTTTGAAAAATTAGTGAAAATCCATGAAAATTTACGAAAGGAACACTTTGAAAATCCGTCCTAGATTCGCCACTGCTTGCGTGCGGTTTGTCTTGTTAACATTTCAACCAAAATTAGTTAATGCTCACCACCAACATTGAAAAAAATGTTTTAACAAGATTGATTTTGATTATTGTGAAATGGTTTTTTTAACCTCAGATATAAAATCATGTAATTATCTAAAACTAGTTTATTTATTACAATTAATAATTTTTTAGCTTTGTAGTAATCATTTTGAGAAAGAAGCATCCAAAACACATGTAACCGTCAATTCCAACTTTGGTGGCAAGAGGCCACGAGCCATTTATTTGACACCAAACTGCACTCAACAACTCTTGTTGTGATTTTAAGTTTATTTAAAGATACACATCCGTAAATTAATGTCATTCAATAAAATGACATCTAAGGATCCATAGTTTTTTTTTTTTTTTTTTTAACATTACGTTTGAAAATGTTTGGTGCATTGTTATCACATAGAAAATGAGCATCGAATAGTATATTGCATATCAAGTTGGGTTTTTTTAGGTTTTCTTATTTTACGAGTGTCTTACTGTCATTTGGCATGAACTATCACATCTCTAATTCTCTAATTATGGCATGATATATTTATTAAAATGTTTTTAATTAAATATAATTATCACCCCATAAAATACGCACCCTTTATTTCAAAATCTTAAAAATAATGTAGAAACTCAATAAAAAAAATCGAGTAGAAACTTATCTAAATGACTTTAAGCATTGACGTTGCGTCGTAAACTTTTAGTTATGTCACTCTTCAAAAACAATTAATCAACGTTATAAATCACATATAGAAATGAGTATTGTATAAATTAGTGATGAACATTTTTCCCACATATTCATCTTGATTTTACATATTTGGTACTCGTATCATATTGATACTCGTAATGATTTTACCAATTCGATACCCATATAGTATTAATACTCTTACCGACTTTACCTACTTAACACCCGTACAAGTTTAAAAAAAAATAAAAATAACAAATTGGTACCAAAACGGATCTTGTACTGAAATACCAACACCGACACTCCTATGCGTACCATATCAATATATTTGGTACCCACATTTGTTCAAATTCGCTAACATTATTTTCACTGCAAATACGAATATAGTACCGATCTTATCCCTAGTATTAATTAAAACCGATAAAAAAATGAGTATCGTTTCACATGAGCTAAAACCTTTTACATTCTTATGTATGTTCCCAAGTCACAATGTTGCTTTTGTAATTTATGTTTTACTTAAGTATTTTAATAATAATAATAATAATAATAATAATAATAATAATAATAATAATAATAAATAAATAAATAAATAAATAAATAAATAAATAAATAAATAACGTTATTTGACAAAAAATCATGAAATTATAGTTAAAAAAAATAAAAGGTATGGTGAAGAAAAGACAGAAAATATACAGTGACATTGACAACATGAGCATCCTGAAAATGTAATAGTTTAAGATATTATTATTTGATCCACAATTGGGGATGGATGATATTATTCTTCAAATCTCTATGCATAACATATGATCCATCAACAAATTAACACACACCAAAACCAAATGCTTATTATTATTATTATTATTATTTAATATAATAATATTATTCCCCCTTCACCTCCCTTTGATCTCCAATCCCTTCATTCTCCAGGTTTTCATTCATTTTTTCCATCAATTTTAGTTGGGTTCATAGTTTTCATCTTTTTATCCTATAAAAATCAAATCTTTCGGCCTTACGGGTCGAAAGATTATTAAAAGATTACTATGCACGACCCGCTGAACCCTGTTCATGAATTTCACATATTCCCATGTAACCAAATGTGTCAAAAGCAAATGCCTTTATTGTCTTTAGCAACTTTTCTTGATTCCGCCTTTAATGCAAGTCTGACACAAACCCATTGTCCGTTAAGACCCAATGGGTTTGCGTCATAGCTTGTTGCCCGTTAAGACCCAAAGGTCAAAGCTTTGATAGGATTTTAGGGATTAGATTGTGTGATTTATGTTGGGTTTGATTGATTATGATTATTGTGTTTTGTTTGTGGTTTTTGCAGCCTTTGACTCCTTTATGGTATTTGATTGATCTCATTGAGACAGTTTGTTTTGAGCTATAAAGATATATATATATTATTGTATAATAATATTAAAGATTACTGCTTGATGTGTTCAATTAATATTATACCATTTAGGGGATAAGGGTTTGGTTCTGAATGCAATCATGGCTGCTGTTTCAAATAGATTTATGCATCATTTATCGATGGCCGTCTGCGAGTGGTTCTTGATGTTTTTAATGTATGTTGATGCTGCATTGGGGTTTATGTTGACGAAATTCGCGCATCATTGCGAGTTACAGACGCCTTGCTTGTTTTGCTTCCGGTTTGATCGTGTCTTCGGTGAGAAGCCGGATGCTTATTTGAGTCACTTCTGTAATAAACACCGAGCTGAAGTTTCGTGTTTGGTATCGTGTGATCTTCATCGTAAGCTTTCGGATGTAAGGGAAATGTGCGACGATTGTTTCATGTCTATAACGAAGCAGAAGCCAGGGTACCTGAAACCGTTGTTGAATAAGAATTTTGCTCGCGAGCCGTCAAGTACAGGGTTGTGTTCGTGTTGTGAGCGACAGTGGAAACCAAACCCAAGAAGTCAGATGAAGTTAGGGGTTCCTAAAGAAACCATGCAACCTCCGTTGCCGCTAATGAAGGGCCGGGCAAGTGGCCGGCATCGTCGGCGGAATTATGTTAAAAAGGCCAGGGATAAGATTTCAGGAATGACAACTCCTAGCCTTGTTAGAAGTAATATCCACGTGGGCGTTGACATGGACGCCTTGTCTGATTCGGGGTGTGTTGATATTAAGTTCAATTCGCGTTCGGGTTCTGATTCTGGAGATTCATTTTATGAGATTGAATGTGAAAATGAGGGTTTGGAGGACGATTCCCGTTCTCTTATACATCAACGTTCGAATAGTGTCCCTATTCTTGCGCCTTCACTACTGAACGGGATCCATAACGAGAATATAACGAGTCGCCTATTTTCGACATCCAGTGGTTCAAGCGTGCATGATGTCAAAGAAAACGGGCGTCTAGAAGTTGGTAATGAAACAAGGTCATTTAATAAAGATTTGCGTTCGGTTAATGATGATGAGGCGTCCAGTTCTTTCGATAAGCATGGAGGTTATGAATCTCCGGATACGCGCAGTCTAGGTGAAATCAAGGGTGATTGGGACATTGAAAGGCTAAAACGACAGATGGAACATGATCAAGAACAGCTGCGTTTATTACACAAGGATTTAGACGAAGAAAGAAATGCTGCCGCAATAGCTGCTGACGAGGCAATGGCCATGATTACAAGACTGCAAGAAGAAAAATCTGCGTTACATATGGAAGCGTTGCAGTACTTAAGAATGATGGATGAACAAGCAGAATACGATATGGAAGCTTTAGATAAGGCTAATGATCTTCTTACCGAAAAAGAAAAGGATATTCAAGATTTAGAAGCCGAGCTCGAATTTTTCAGAAGCCGATACGATGACGAGTTGATCACGGAGAACGCTACGGTTAATTTCAAAGAAAATCATATGGAAAATGGGAAAATGGAATCTACATCTTCTTCTGGATTAAAATCTACGAATACGTTAGAACCGAAGGCGAATAATCTTCCGGTTTCAGATCTTGAAGAAGAAAAAGATTACATTTTACAGTCGTTATCAGAGTCGGCGAGCAAGCTTCACCAATTTTCTAAAGGAAGTAACAGTGATAAACCGTTGCAACAAAATGAAATCGATACGGGCACACTTGAGAATGAAATTTCAAATCTTAATGAATGGTTAGAAGCACTTGAATCTGATCACGGCTTTCTTGAGCATGCTTGTAGCACGGTCCAGAGTCACGTGGGATCAGAATTTATTCAGGAAATAGCTCGGCACTTGCGTGATTTGAGGAGGGTTCGGTTTGATAGAAGATGCCAAATTGTTGATTGAAGCTACATCCTTAAACAAAGTCAAGGTATGTGAATTATATATTTATAAAAATGTTGATATTGTTGTAGCATAATCTGTTTTGGTATGGATATTACAAGGGTCCTGGACTCCTGGTTACTTTGTGAAACAGTGATATAGGCCATAACGGGTCGGGTTGGGTTCCTAGAACATATTTTGTCCTAAATTTTCAAGTAATGTAATGGTTTAGTTTTTCTGACATACTTACCAAAACAAGATTATGTTATTGATCTCATATTTTGATCACATGGTTTAGAAGGTTTTCTACAAGAAAAGCACAAAAAGCGCAAAAAAAGTGCGCTTTTTTGGCCAAAAAAGTCACTGAGGCGCGCGCTCTTCGTACACAGGGCGTTTTTGTGCTTCAAAGTGTTATACATGTAACTAAAAAGGTTGTACATTTAAGTTAAATCACATATAAACCTTTTTTATATCTATATTTTGGGTATAGGATGCTAAAACCTATAGGATATATAAAAAAAGTTATATAACCGTCTTGCGCCTTGCGTACGAAAAGCCCATCGCTTTTGCGCTTTCCGCCTCGGTTTTAGAACTAGTCGCTTTTGTGCGCTTCGCGCTTTTTAAAACCAAGACAATAAATACACCTCTCTTAGGAGTTGGGACATGGTCCACGATAGACATTTTTTTAGCATTCTCTGCTTTTCTGCATTTTATTATCTGTTTTTTTTTTTTTTTTAACTCGTTTCACCCAAAGTTTAAAAGAACGGAAACGAGCCTCGAGGCGTTTTCCCTTCGCCTCACGAGGCGTAAGCCTCGAGGCGAACCGAGGCGTAAGCCCGAGGCGGAATTAAAAAATTAAATAAATAATTATATATCTTTCAAAAAATAAAATGCTAACTAATTTCATCATCAAATTCATCAAAAACCATCAAAAACACACATAAAAATGACATAAAATGTCACAAAAAGTCTAAAACATCAAAAATATACCTGAAAACCCCCTGAGGCGCACCTGAGGCGCAACTTTTCATAGCGCCTCAGTCCTGTGAGGCGCATACCACTGTTCAAACACCTGAGGCGCCGCCTCAGAAGCGTTTTCAGAACGAATCGCCTTGAGGCGTGCCTCGAGGCGCACGCCTCAAGCGTTTTTTTAAACCATGGTTTCACCTGTTTGACTCATTTGACAAATTCCCTTTTTGACAGTTTTTTCGAATAATAATCTTATTATTTAAATACATGATTTAGGGGTGGATCTGCATGCTGGATATGTATAAAACCGTCAACCGATGTTTCAGATTCATGCCGCAAAAGGGATGGAAATTGATGAACATTTTCATCTTGCTTATGATTCTTGATGCAAAGATCTTGATCATAAAAAAAAAAGATCATTACTTTTTTCATCAAGAAGAAGTTGGGAACGCCTTTACCTTGTTCTTGATCCGTTGCAGGCTTGCAGCAGTTTATATATACTTAAAAAAACAAACAGTTGTTATAGCGCGCGTATATTCTTCGAAAGATAAGTGTATAATTTTGTTTCTATGGAGTATTCTCCATATCTTAGTTCCAGGCTTCTGTCATTATAGAACGATATGTATAAACACAAATTCTTTCTTTTTGATCGAGAATCATAAGGCTTCGAGTGATATTATAGAACGATATGTATAACTTCTTTAGCGTAGTTAGAAATTTATGACTAACAATGCAGAATCTGTACGAAGAGTTTAAGAACGTTTATTTGAAAAAAAGAAAGGCAGCGTCTTGCATACCTGAAGTTCTTGCCTCGCGCCTCAATGCAGAATCTATATATATGCCGCATATACTCAATGTTCTTCAAATGGCACTGGCTGCGAAAAGGTACATCCAGAATCTATATATATGCCGCATATACACAATTCCAGTCATGTTAATGTTTAAGTGATCAACAAAGCAATCAAGGGTGGTTTACAACATCGGCATGCCAAGGGCCACGACAACAACAATGACAATCGACAGTGAATTTGGCAAGCGGGTTTTTATAGTTAGGCGATTAATTTGTTGTTTAAGACAAGTGGGCTGTTATATAATTAATTGAATAGGGCGATCAATGTCTTCCTTACTTGTTTTTTTTTTTTTTTTTTTAGGAAGGTGATTTTTAATGTTGTGGCAGAGGTCATCACAACCTCTCAGAAGGGGATCCCCTAGCCACTTTACAGTGGTCAGACTATGTTGTCTTAACCGGGTCCACGTTGACGCGAGAGTGGCCGGCCCACAAGCGAGTCGAGGCTACGCATAAGGGGCACTAAGGCTTTCACCCGGAAAATTTCCCGCCACCTGCCACTTGACAGATGTTGCAACCTCCACAAGAGACAAGCCTCTCTGGAGTAGGTCTGTAAACGAACCGAACGTTCATGAATTGTTCGTGAACTGTTCGGCAGGAAGTTCGTTTATGTTCGTTTAATTAAACGAACAAACATGAACACATGTTTTGTTCGTTCATTTATGTTCATGAACGTTCGTTTATGTTCGTTTAATTAAACTTTACTTTATTTTTATTATTTATTTCCCTTTGGTTAAGTAACCTTAATTCATATTATATTATAAACAATATATTTGATATGTTCTAAAATTTGATCCTAACCCTAACATTCAAAACATATCAGCCGCTCTCCACACTTCATAGCCCCACTTCCTTTCTTCTCTACGCTCCACAACCCTACTAATTTAGATTTTTTTTTGGTTGCATTATGATGTATTAAACTTGGTTGAATTGTGATGAATCATTATTAAACTTGTTTTTGTTTTTGTTCATTAATGTTCGTTTATGTTCATTTGTGTTCGTTTATGTTCATGAACTGTTCGTTTATGTTTTAAATGAACAAAATAAACGAACACAAACATGACATATTTCTTAATGAACGAACACGAACACAAAAATGTGTTCGATTATGTGTTCGTGTTCGGTTAAAGTTAAATGAACAAACACGAACACGCCTGTGCCTCTATATATAGCTGAGAGGTTTGGGTGAAGGAGATGGTTGATTGGTTCACAAAAATGGAAGGTCAATGCTTCATGGTGTGCAAAGGTTTAAGATCCTCATAGGTGAAATAAGTTGACTTGGAGCTTTGTTTGGTTATGTAGGGGTGGTTAGCGGCCGAAATAACATGGGGAAGGGGCAAATTAGTTTTGGCAAGTTGACAAGGTATGGAGGTTCATGTGGTTTTTGTTGTTGTCATGTTTGTGCAAGGCATAGGAATTGGTAATATGAGGATAAGAATGGTGAGGTGGTTGTGAGTGTATGTATGCCGTATGTGTGTATGTATATGAGGTGAATGAGAGTTGTTTCTACCAAGGTTATAGACACATGTTCCTAGTCGACCTTGGAACTTGAAATGAGGATGTTAGGGTAGTCATCCAAGCATGGTAATATGTGATGGGTTTGCTAGAGTCCTAAATTGGTGTAATGTATGTTGATGGGTGGTTTGGAAGCTTAGGTTGGTCTTGTGTAGGTGTGTCGTGATGTATGTATGTATGTGTAGGATGAGATGTTCAAGCAATGGATAGTGTATATGTGTGTGTGATCGTGGATATATATATATATGTATATATATGTATATATATATGTGTGTGTGTGTATGGGGATGGACTTTTTTTTATACAAGCATTAATACACACATATATGTGCATCGTATACATATATACATAGTTATATAGTCTTGAATTTTGCTTAACATTTATTTGTCTATGTGTGTCCATATGAATATATATATGTTTTTCAAATGGAGTCTATGTACACGTGTTAGTTGGAATTTAATCACCCTTGTAGTTTATATGGATACATATGTCCGAAGTTAGGATCGTGTGGGCATATTGTTTACGTTTTTACTAGTTAGTTTACTAGTTTTTCATAGGCAACGTATTTGGATAATTCATGTACGTGGACATTGTTTGTTTCTGTTCCTGTCCGGGTAACAAATTCGGAATCTTGTGTTAACTGCATGGATTCTCAAAACTAAGGTTTTGCATGGATTTCCTATAATCTATCATGAATTATTCGACTAAATAGGACTTTGTGTTAACTAGTGTGTCTACTGTTAGATTGTATACCTCGGGATTGACTTACTGGCACCCTGTATGTCCCAATTGAAATGAAACATGCATAATGTAATGTCATGCACAATGTATACGTGTAGCTAAGTGTACGGATATGACCTGTGATTTCGACGGGTGTCACACCTTCCTTTCTGGTATGTTCGTGATCCAGTACGTCTGCAGCCTCTGTATTATGACAACTTATTTTTCTGTTTTTATTTATATATATTAAGTGGACTTTTGGATTTTATTAAATTTGTCATATTTCGACTATCCTTTGGTGAGAACCGTTCGGCGAGATTCCTAATAGCATCCACTCGGATAAGTCTAATAGACTTTACTAATTTGCCCTAAATGACTTTGAGTGGCGCTACGGGTATCAAACGACTAAGAGGGTACCAGATAGTGCACAAACGATAATAAATGACCCACTAGATGCATGAAAATAAACAACAAAAACGACCCACCCACACTTAAAATTTAGCTTAAGTGTAGAAATGGAAAAAGAGGCAAGAGAAACTAATACTCCTCTAATAGTGGCAAATCTACCAACATGTGGTCAATACCCACAACTACCTTACAAGTTTGCCCAGAAATTTTGCCTCATCCTAGCAAGATCTCCTCAACCTGTCCTAAAAACTAAAATAAAAGTAAGCTAGATAAATAAAATACTAAAATTTGGGATAGAATACTAGTGCCGAAACACTAGCGGGGTGGAACATGTCTAATCAAAGATTAAACACGTTCCAAACATGAAACTCGCATGCATGTAAAGTAACCAAAAAGAAAAGAAAAAGAAAGTTGTCCAGGAAAGTTTATACATACCTTGGCATGAAGATTCAACCGTCAAATAAAGTTAATCGTTTGAAAATGGCGACTTTTGGATGAAAGTTCATGACTTTTAAGGTCTTACACGTCCATGCGACACATGAATACGTTCGTGCAAGTCCTGATGAACCTAATTTTAGAATATTTAAATGTTTTCTGTTTATGAAGTTTCAAAATTATGTCCAGCCGCACTCATAATGATTTTAAAACCTTTTAATTTTAAGATCTGAAAACAATGTGTTTAAAAATTTGAAGAGTTTTCCATCCCAAAATTGCTCATTTTCTTAGATTAAACTATACTTACCTGCTGGTCTTCATGGTATGATACACTTATCCCGAACGAAAATAAAGAAGAAATAAAAACCCTCCAAAATAAAAGTTGATAATCTTGGCGATTTCGGCGTCCTTTACGGGAATTCTCCGAGGTAGCTAATCTTGAAGGAAACCTGCAAAGAAAACTCAAAACAACCGCAATTATCGAAAATAAAGGAGAAACAAAATAGAAAAAGGAAAATAACGAAGACCGAAAACAAAAAGAAAAATAAAGTGGAAAGAAAATGAAAAATAAAAATAAACCGATTAGTTAAGTGACTTGAGTTTTTTTTGGAACTTAATTGTGTTCCCCGGAAACGACACTAAGAACTTGATGTGCATGGTTTTAGTAATTATAAAAGATATCATTTTCCCGGTGTCAAAATTGTGGTGTTTTACTTCCAAAACATTGGTTTTGGAAAAAACAATTAATTTTTACTAAACCTTTAAACAAGTTTTAAAGTTATAAGTAAATGGTAATTACTTAGAAACTAAAACCAATACATCGGCAGAGAACCTGACGTGTATAGTATAGGTTTCTAGGGTAAATACCGAGTTTCGTATTCCTAGAGAACACACTAAATTTAATTATCGGTGAGGAGGACATGGGTGAACGGTCCCTTCAGAGTTGGGGATAAGAAAAGAAATAAATAAGGGATGATATTCTGGCTACTCTATGGGTTACGCACAGGGGAAGTGTACCAGTCCCCATAAAGGTGTCTTCGGACTACTGCCCCGTAAGCCGTCGTTCTCCTGTTGACATGCGGTCTTGGTCCAACTCGCATCGTCATGCAGCTCTCTGGAAAGTTTGGCTCCGGGTTATGAGAGAAACGGCGCCACTGATGAGTGGTGTGTCCAAGGTTCGCATCACCGCATAACTCTGTAGACTTGTGTTACCACCGTTTGAGTCCTGTAAGTCATGTACTACCCAAACCACCGCCAAGCCGCTCATTTAAGCACTGGTCCTCTAAATTATCTTCTTAAATTATAGTAGAGGCTTGGTCCACCTCACTTAGCTCCGCCTTCCGTACCGAAGGATCTCTCTTACAGTTAACCCTCGTGACAACGTACCCTATACCTAGAAGATGGCTTTTGAACACCGAAGAGTCTCTCTTACAGTCATCTTGAGGGACAACTAGATAAAGTGTTCTTGTTTTATTTATCTTAAAAGTGACAACTCATTAATTTAATGCGTCCATTAAAGATAAGTTTGGTTTAGTGATCATATGACAAACCCAACCCATAACCTCCCAAGATAAATGAAGTCCTTAACAAAGGTGGAACGTAATCCTAAGGGTGTGTAATCTGAAGATCACTGGTGCACACGTAGGGAGTCCTCCATTTGCCAAGAAAATCACTCATACATCTGGTAAGAACCAGAAACGTGTCACTCGGATCTGGTTCACTTCAGAAGCCATTGCTTAGAATCCGGTTTGGATATCAGAAGGCCATAGTATCTGTCTCACTACCGGTTTCCTTGCCTTGGATCTAGCTCGGGACTACCAGAAGCCGTACAAACCCCATGATAGTTAATTTTATTATTAAAGTTAAGGTTGTTTTAGATTTATCAAATTAATCACTAGTTGAATCTGTCACAAAGATAAATAGACAAGAATTAGTTAAGAAGATAACACACCAAATAACTAAAAAAAAGCTACTACTAATAATAAAAGTCTACAAATCAAAATGGGTTAGGAGATAATAGAAAGATACAACCATAATGAATGATCAACACAAGAATCATGGCTGCTCATAGACAAGCCTTCCATCTTCTTGATGCTATGTATCTAATGCAATCCTCACGACCCTCGATGTTTTATTGCATGAACTACTCATACGATCCCATTCTTAGCCAAGATAATCAAGGTAGGACGAGGCCTACCTTGGTGTAATGTTAGGAAGGCCCTAAGGCCTCCTACAAGACCCCAAGATATTTGGAAGAAGCTTGGAAGTCGGCCCAAGAAAGCATAAAAGGGGATGCCAAATGATTGAGTTGAGCTTGCTATCTATCGGCAAATCAGGCAGTGCACGACCATGCCAAAAGAGTGGCACGGGTGTGCCAACAGTCAGGTACGTCAGATCAGTCTTGTCTGTACGTTTTTTCATGCACGGGCGTGCCAGGGGTTTGGCACGGACGTGCAAGTGTCAAAATTTGTTTTCTTGCTCCTCAAGTTTGCTGCTTTGTCTTCTAGTGTGGAGGGACTTCATACAAGTGTGCATGGGCATGCTGGGTTAGTCCCAGACTGATTTTATCATCATTTAAGCCCCGAAAAGGTATTTACAGTTACAGGAAACATGCTGCAAGTCTTGTATCCTCAGGAATCTCCGGTTTTTAGCTATTTTTTTGCCCGAAAATCGTTCCTTTTCGGTTTAGAGCTCCAATTTCCTGAAAAATGCAAATAGGAACGATTAAGTAGCTTTAATTATCAATTTAAAGCTTAACTTTGCCATATTTTGAGACTATTTATGCAAGTTTTTTTATGTGAATTTTATGACACATCATGCATCCCAAGACAGGTCATCCAATTTGGGAACATAAGATCAAGCCTCGAGACAGCATGTCAAAGATTCCGATTGGTCCTTTGGAACAGGACTTTCACTCAAAGTTATGGTTCTGGTATTATGATGACATCACGATAGAAGTTATGCAGAAAAATCAAAGTCTGGGATCTTATGTGGCTGATAAATCTCTTAGAACCGAACATTGCAACCCTGTATCAGTATCCAATTCAGCATCTCCAACTGGCAGCCGATCAAGCTATCAAGTTTCAACATGTGATTCGGTTTTGTCATGCGTTCAAGATGCACGCCAGTTGCGATTGGACGAAGCTTAGCAGGATCAGGACAACGAAGACTTAGAAGATCAAGTGTTGCTGCTCGAAGTCTTGAAGTTTTGAAGTTTTTGTTGTTTTTGTAGACATACTAGCTAGGTCAAAGGGGAGTCTGTTAGTACATGTATGTTAGATGTCCCTAGTCTAGTATAGATGTTTACTTAATGTTTTGTATGTGTTTGGATGTGTTTTGTATATTAAAGGGAATTTTCGGAAGCCTGCACACGACTAGGTCCACTGGGCACGACTAGCTTAGCTAGTCGTGTGGGCCTCAAGACGACTAGCTAGTTAGTTGCCCCACCTAGTCGTGTGGTGGAAAACTAGTCGCCCCAAGGGCCTTGGACGACTAGAAGCAAGTATAAATTAATACTTTCAATCATTACCCTAATCATTTCAGCTGTCATTTCACACATTCCAAAGTCAGGTGTCACAGGTTGATTGTATTGTACTATTGTACACTCGAGCTCTGTTATTAATACGATTACAACCTTAAACCATCTTGTGTGTGTTTTTGATATCTCGTTATTGTGTTTGTTGACGTTTTGTTATCCGAACATCATCAAGTGGATTCCGCACACTAGGTTGTCTGAAAACAATCCTATTCTAGTCTATTTCCATTGTGTTATCAGCATGCACATATGTTCCCTCCATTGTGTTTTACGTGCCGCTAGGTTTTGAAAAAAAATTACTATACTCATATTAAAGATAAAACCCTCGATTTTATGGTAAATACTTTTTTTTTAAATGACGTATAATTAGGTACTAACATTTAATAATGACGGGGAATTAATATATGACTTGTATACGCATATTCTTTTGCATGTGATAAACATGCACATCATTCATTTTTCCTTTCTCGACGCATCTACCCTACGTACTCCACATGATCCCTCATGTTACAGAAGGTGTTCGGTTGATAGGAATATTTTTTTGGTGCAAGTTCATGTTACTGGATCAAGCACCTGAAATTGAATCGAGGTGTCTCACGATTTAGAGTCTGCAGCAAACGATTTGACGTATTTAATTCTAAAAACCCTATGACTGTGATTCGATTCAATTTGGTTTGCACTCCTATTAGGCGACCCAAAGTTCGGCTTGGATCAGTGTTATGGACTGAACCCATTGCAAGGTATGGGACTTGTCCCACATCGGTTGTATGGGCAACCATTGTGGGTTTAAAACCCAAGTGGGCTCTCTCTCCCATCAGACTAGTCTTTTGGGATGAGTTCTCCTGTTTGTAGATGTTTTGTTGCCGCTACATTTAACCAGTTTTGTTACAACCGTGTACGAAAATCCAACAGTATATATTCCTGGGCATATATAGACTAATTTTAGGATTTTCGGAGTAGTATAGATTTAATATTGTAGACACTCATCTACATTTAGCCGTTCAATATATGTATGTACGTGTGTGTATATATCCACAAGAATTTATGACCAAATCTAAACTGAACAATTAACACGGAACATTTTAACACAAACAGCTTCACTATTACATAACTATAGTTATGAAATTCATGTCACACATTTTATTTATTAATGCATTGGTGCAACAAACATTTATTTATCAAATTTTGATTTGGTGACCGCGCACCTACTAGTCTGTGGCTCAGTCACTAAGCTTACCCAATAACAGGACGTCGAACCACAACCCCATTAGAGTTCACCCAGACCCACACACGGTCACATCGAGCATCAGTTATGACTGAATCCCTTCCTTCCACTACCACAATAGCATCAACCCGAGGATTCTCTTCTTCGATCCTAGCCGCTGCAGCTTCTCCCCTTGCCCCTACAAGCTCCGGCCATGAACTCTTTCCTGTATTAGTTATCCACATAGAAACTTGTTTTTTTTTTTTTTTTTTTTCCAATGATGTAATATAAACATAAGAAATTAAGACAGAAGTTGGATTTACCTTGACAGTCGGTTGACATTCTTGATTGTGCATTGAAGAGCATGGAGAGAACTCGTATATATAGAGTTTAGGGTGCACATTTGCGTTACGAAATCTTCTTTCTAACTGTTATCCTATTCAAATGTTCCCATATGGATTTGCAAAAGTAGAAAAGTCTTAGGTGAAAATTTCAAATTTGGTGTTTATGTTGACTTTCTATATTTAAAAAGTAAGACATATTGATCACCAACATTTTGTATTTTTTTTTTTAAAATTAGAGCATCTCCATAATTATTATATGGTGAACTTTACCTTCCTTTATTAATCATATATTTTAGGTTTTCTATATCTGTTGAAATGCAATTCAAGCTCCTATTTTCATGCATGCACGTGAAGCTAGTTTGAATTCAATAAAAGAGACGTTGGCAGGTTGTTGGTTGTGACCGAGTAATCAGCTGAAGTCCTAGTCTGATGGATGATCCGAGTCTTATGTTTAACCGTTAGTTTTGTTGCTTATTTAAGTCTTTCAATTGTTTCCTTTCAGTTGTACTCTCAATCAATTATCAATAAGAAAATCGTGCATTGCAGTCGTTGCGTGTTTATCATTATTGTGAGATTGTTTGAACATAAGTAATCCTTTGTTCTTTGAAGATGCAGTTAATAAGAAGGAATGGAGAGAAGCTATGTTAGAAGAAATCAAATGCATAGAAAAGAATGAAACATGGTAGTTGGTAAAAGCTCCTGTAAACAAGAATGTTGTGGAATTGAAATGGTTGTACAAGACCAAACTTGGTCCAAATGGAGACATAGTAAAGCATAAGGCAAGACTTGTGGCAAAGGGTTATTCTCAGAGGCAAGGAGTAGATTTTTCAAGATACTTTTGCTCCTGTTGCCAGATTTGAGACAATAAGAACTGTTCTTGCTGTTGCTGCACATCAAGGTTGGAGAATCTTCCAACTTGATGTCAAATATGCTTTCTTAAATGGCAGATTAGAAGAGGAAATATATGTAGAACAGCCACAAGGCTTTGAGATCAAAGGTGAGGAGGACAAAGTATACAAGCTGCACAAGGCTCTCTATGGTCTCAAACAGGCCCCAAGAGCCTGGTACTCCAGAATTGATGCATATTTCACAAGCTGTGGCTTTTCAAGAAGCTATAGTGAACCAACTTTGTATGTCAAGAAAGTGGATGAGGCTGGTATTATGTATGTCTGTTTATATGTTGATGATATTATCTATACAAGTCACAATGCAGCTATGTTACAAGAATTCAAGAAAGGAATGATGCAAGAGTTTGAAATGTCTGATCTTGGGCATCTCAAATACTTCTTGGGCCTTGAAGTTCAGCAGTTGAAGACAGGGATGTTTGTTAGTCAAGGAAAGTATGCAACAGAACTGATCAGGAAGTTTGGTATGGAAGGATGCAAGGTGGAAGAAACTCCGATGAATGTAAAAGAAAAACTGAGAAGTGAAGATGGAGCTGACCCTGTGGATGCAGCTATGTACAGAAGTCTTATTGGTGGATTAATGTATTTATAGCACACTAGGTCTGACATCAGTTTTTGTGTGAATATGCTGTCCAGGTATATGCAAAGGCCTAGTAAAAACAATTTTGGTGCTGCCAAAAGAGTCCTCAGATATGTTGTAGGGACTGTTAAGCATGGATTGTGGTATGCAAAGTCTAATGAAGTCAAGTTATGTGGATACACTGACAGTGATTGGACAGGGTGTTTAGACGACAGAAAAAGTGTCTCAGTAAATGCATTTCACATTGGAAGTGGGGTGATTTCCTGGTGTAGAAAGAAGCATCAGTCTATTGCTTTGTCTAGTACTGAAGCTGAATACATATCAGCAACAGGTGCTACATGTCAAGCCATATGGCTAAGGAGGATATTGTGTGATTTGGGAATTGAGCAAAAGGAACCTACTGTTATTTGGTGTGACAACCGCTCCACCATTCATTTATCCAAGAATCAAGTGTTAGATGGGAAGTCCAAGCATATTGAGCTAAAGCACCATTTCTGAGAATCCGGTTAAAAACCGAATTCACAGATCGATTAAGCAAAAACAACTCGGTTTCAGACGGAAGATTCGAGACGAGACAGAAATATACGATAACAAAGTCATCACAGATTCGTATTGCATCAGAAACGGTTACAGACACTGTCATCAGTAGGATAAACATCTATCTCGGGGCCGGGGGAGGTCGGGCATGACCTCCCTCTTGAGAGCATTCAAACCACAAACTCAAAATCTTAAATGAAAACCAACACATGAGATTGCTATTTATAGTCCAAAACATAAAGCCACGTTCGCCCCTTTAATGAGGTCGAACCTGCAGGTTCGACCCTTGTAGGGTTCGAACCAAGCACTTATGTTTTGGTCTATATTAACAAATGCATCGGATCCATAAAATTACCGTATGGATCACCACAATCTCATGTAATACAATACAAGACTCAACCCTAGTCTATTCGACTGTGACGTCCACAGAAAGTGCATCAACAATTTCATTCGAGATATGGTTGCTCAAAAGCAAGTTGTTCTTGAGTATTGTGGTACAAGTGAGCAAATGGCTGATGTGCTCACTAAAGCATTAAGCAGGGAGAAGTTCTTGTACTTTAAGTGGATGTTAGGAGTTAGGGAACTTGAATTAAGGGAGGGTGTTGAAATATAATTCAAGTTCCTATTTCCATGTATGCACGTGAAGCTAGTTTGAATTCAATAAAAGAGACGTTGGCAGGTTTTGGTTGTGACCGAGTAATCAGCTGAAGTCCTAGTCTGATGGGTGATCCGAGTCTTATGGTTAACCGTTAGTTTTGTTGCTTATTTAAGTCTTTCAGTTGTTTCCTTTCAGTTATCAATAAGAAAATCGTGCATTGCAGTCTTCGTGTGTTTATCATTATTGTGAGATTGTTTGTTTATGCTCATTACCAACACGTGGTATCAGAGCTAGAGTGTCTTATCAATTGTTTGTGAGATTTTTGTTGCAGTATAATGAGATTGTGGGGAAGGGGGCTTCAAAGACTATATCCCTGGATTCTCAGTTGTTCGGTGTTGGTAACCCTAAATCCCTAATTCTCGGTTGGTTCTTCTCCACCTCTTTCTCTCTTTTCTATTCTCTGTCACTCCTCAACCTCTTTTTTTTTGCTCTCTCTTCTTTTATTGTCCTCAACGATTCAAATATATTGGTATTCTACAGGTGGTATTGATGACGGGTTTGTACTGTTTAAATATTTCACAATCCATGTAATCTCACATTATCGGCTTATACAATCATGGTTTAGATTGTGTTGTAAAATAGATTGAGCTTTGAACACGATTCTTGATCTGGGTGAGTCTTTTTTTATTTTACTTTTTTGTGCTTTTTTTAGTCGGAGAATTGGGTTGTTTTATGCGACTGGTGTTATTTCATTGCTATAAAATGTGTAAATATGACATTTAGTCTTTTGGTGTGTTTGAAATTTTGAGCCTTTATAAGGATATATATATATATATATGAAACTATCGTCTTGCTACTATTTTGATCTAGGTGAACTAGCAGTTTATATGGTTGTGTTTAACCAATCTGTAATTTCTGATGAACAATGGCTTTGAAAGTCGAGGTGATTAAGTGTCTTGATTTTGAAGGTGGAGCAGAGGTACAAACAATACCATCACCGGATGCAGCTTGTGATTTCATGGTTTGAACATGCAGTTGGAATCGGGTCTGCGAAAACATAAACAACACTAGCTTTATAGACGATCTCCAAGCAATTTCAATGCTCCTGATCAGGGCGACGAGTAGTTATGTATGTCTGAAAGAACTTCACGGGAATGCCTACCATTAATTTGCAATGACGTTAATAAGTTGTACAATGATGAGTTCTTGCGTAGACTGACAAGACACAGTGTCGAGGTTTTGTATCAACGACAAGAAGAAAAACATACATTCCTAGGATTATGGGTAGCATCGACTATACACATCTGGTTTGGAGGATGTGTCCCAGACATTTTACGGGGCACATATGAGAGGTGATTATGAATACCCAATGGTCATGCTAGAAGCGGTTACGTCACAAACTTTATGGTTTTAGCATGCATATTGTGGTCTGCCCGGTTCACTAAACAATATCAATGTTCTCCAACAATCTCCTATTTTTCTCACTCAACCAAACGGAACCACACATAAGTGTCCATTTCAAGTGAATGGACATAAACATACAAACGTGGATACTATCTAACCGATGAGATAACCCAACTTGTCAACGTTTGTGAAAACAATTTCATATCTGATTAATTTGAATAAAAAAGAAGTTCAAGAAATTGCAAGAGTCGGTAAGAAAAGATGCGCAACACGCTTTTGGTGCTCTAAAGGGAAAATGAGGCATACTTAGGTGACCCATGCGGGTTATGACTGTAACCAAGATCAGGAGACTTACGTATGTGTGTATCATATTGCACAACGTGATCCTACAGGATGAAGGAAGAGCTTTTTCACCGGTCCACATAGTGGCGGATCTATACTAAAATTTTAGGGGTAACGTTTCATTTTTTTATTATACTTTTATACATATGTAAACGAAATAAAAATACAATAATAAATAATTTTCAATTTTTTTTTACCATACTTTCACAAGCTAGTAATATGTTTTTTCTTGTTTAGTACTATATTCTAACTAATGATCTATCAAACCATTTTATATCAAAATGTCTCCGCCTATTAGGGTGATAACTATAACGGGTGCTCTAGTTCTCTGATGTTTTTTTTCCCATTCTTGATTCCTTTCGTTTATTGTTACACACTCTGAGCTTGGCTCGTTTAATATTTATTAGTTAATATATTAAATAAAAATAATATAAATAATAGACTTGTTTAGGCTTGTGAGATTGATAAGTGAAAAGTTTGGCTCGGCTCGTTGGTAGTTTCTCAAGCTCGAGCTTGGCTCGTTTAGTATTTATTAGTTAATATATTAAATAAATATAATATAAATAATAGACTCGTTTAAGCTTGCGAGCTCGATAAGTGAAAAGCTCGGCTCGACTCGTTTATTAAACAACTTTAAATGAGGGGTAGATAATATAAAATATTAATAAAACTACTGGCTTTCTCAGGCACGTTAATTTGGTCATCTCTACTCGTTATTTCCACCAACTTTATCCAATCAATAATAAGCAGCCCGTATATTCCCTAGAGCAACATGCGCGAGGATGACCTTTTAACATTGAATCTTGGTTACAAAAAACATGCATTCAAACAGTTATACTACATCTACCAATACACTTCGTATTAGATAATTACGACAAAATATGTGTTGCAGCACTTACACCTTTTCAATACAAGATTAGCTACATGAAGAACGAAGTTGATGTCTTGTACTTAGGTGGTAGATTTTGGAAGCTTGGTGCACGGAAAGCTGAAGTTGATGGGTTGTATTTAGGCCATGGATTTGGAAACTTTCCTTCCTTCTTTGACAATCCAGTTTCATGACATGTACATCAAGGCTAATAATACTAATTCAATTTTTAATTCTAGTGCTGCTAAAATTCCTAACATTTTCTTACTGAATTAACAATTTAACAATGTGTAAGATACTATTATTTATTTTTTTAATCAGAAAATGGCCTATATTTAATGTTTATGAAGATTCCACTATTGTAGAAGTTAGAACATTGACTTTAAAGGTCAACCTGGTTGTCTTCAAGACTTTAAACATCAAAATTTGTTAGTAGCATGTTACTATAGAGATGTAGGATACTCACCATGGGTTATAATCAGTGATCTTCTGGCTGTGGATGTTGTCTCAAATCTTGTAGCTGTTGGCTTTACATGTGGCGCGATTGGCGATGTGGTGTATTTGGTAAATCTGATATAGTGTATGTACAAGACTAGTTCCCAAGATTCGGTAAAAATAGACCCAGTTGTAACAAAATCTTACCACTAACATTAAATAAACTCGTTCCTGAAACTAATATCCTATGTGTACCCAAACTCTCACTATCTCATAACACAGATTAACCCTTAAAACATAATAAGAATTCAAATAGCAAGGAAATTTAGCGATAAAATAATGGTGCATTCCAAGAGTTCAAGTTATGTTTATTAGAACATTATAACCTGCAGCGTATATAATATAAAGTTTAATAAAAAATAAGTTTAAAGGACCGCAACAAAACTACCAAAGAGGCAACATTTAATCGAGATTAAAACAAACCGGACTCTAAAAGGAAGTCAGGATGAACAGAAACATGATACAACCATACCTAGTATGAATTGTTGAGATTTAATAGAGAGAATTTACATAAACATGCTATATTATAATTGAATCATCCAAATACAAATGATAGGGGTTGGCCCTATTTATACATAATGAAAGGGTGTGATGCCCTTTGATGAACCGACGTGTTGGTTCACTAACTAATTGACATATAACAAACTAATATAATACTTAGGATATACACTAATAACCCATACTTAGGATAATATCAAATATTATGTCCAACATTCTCCCCCCTAATTTTGATTTATCCTTTCTTGCTCCATAGTAGGGTTGATCTCTTCTTCATGCATGTGAATGGAGTCTTTCTTGTTCTTTGGTTTCTTCGTGATTTATAGTAGCCACAACTTTCTTCATCGTTGTTGTTGACATCTTATTAAATTTCACTTGCAATGTTGTCAACCGATGTTATTGCTTCTTTCCCAATTTCTTTCTTGCTTGTTACTTGCTTTAACTTTGCTAAATTCGTTGCTGCTTTGAAGCAAAGGTCTTCTTTCTTGATTTGCCACACAGGTCGAACTTGCCACGAAGGTCTAACTTGCCACGAAGGTCTAACTTGCCACAGAGGTCTAACTTGCCACAGAGGTCTAACTTGCCACAGAGGTCTAACTTGCCACGAAGGTCTAACTTGCCACAGAGGTCTAACTTGCCACAAAGGTCTAACTTGCTTGATGTTTTTGCTTGAGTTTGATCAAAATTATCCAACCTACTTGCTAATTGGACATTGATATGATCAACTTGCTATTGGCCAACTTGCTAACCAATTTTCTTGCTTGCTCCCAACCAACTTGCTAATCGGGGCTTTGTTCCTGACCTACTTGCTAATCAGGTTTTATGTGCTCCTGACCGACTTGCTAATCAGGTTCTTATGCACTAACTTGCTATACTCGACGAATAGAATTCGGAGTTGACTTGCTAATCTCAACGAACAAATGTTCGGAGTCACTTGCTATACTCGACGATCCATGAATGGTCGGAGTTACTTGCCAATTATTTTCTTGACGAACCGAAACGGGTTCGGAGTATCTTGCTATACGAATCGGTTGTGATTCGATTTTGACTTGTGAAATTTTTAATAATTATACTTTTCCTTTTTTAAAAATCAAAACTGATTTGATTTTATTTTAAAACAATGATTGTTTCACAAAAATGATCATTCCTTCAAAAATACTAAAGTCAAAAAAAATCCGATTGACTTTCTTAACAAACAATTATGTTTGTTTCTTTCGATTTGACTTGCTTTGATTAAATACGTTTGACTTTCTTCTTAAAAAAACTATTTCTATTTGACTTCTCAAAGTCAACTTTCTTTAAATAACTTTCTTTCCCACAAATAATTTTCCCAGAAATCCCTTACAACTTTTCGGTTGAAACAAAATTCTCGTTTTGTATTTTGTTTCCAATATTCAGTAATAATCTGATGTCTTAAACTGAATCGAATACATGTTCAAAGTTTCTTTATTATTCGAATCCTGTTGATCCGAACGAAAATATTATGTTTTTCTTAATCTTTGATTCGAGATCTGTTATGTTTTTTTGTTTCTGAAACAGTTTTTATAATTCTCCTCTTTTAACCATAAAGATTTTTGAATAAAAACTTGCTTTCGAAACTTTGTTCGGAAAAAGAAAAAAACAGAGTGTTCGAATAAAACGATTTTGATTTCTAAAACAATGACCTTTTGTATTCGATTTTCGATCAGATACTTAAAGGGATAGGGATTAAACCGCTATACGATGCTTTCAATTAACCAACAACTTTTTGAAACCGCCAGTGTCTCGCCGGAGTGTCGCCAGATTCTTTCTTCCGGTGATGTTCTATCTCTTTTACGGTTATAATCTTCAAATAACGATCTTCCTTATCGTCTGGATTGGAAAAAACGTTCTGCGAATCGATATGAAACGATTCTTGGGCAGTCTCTGTTTTCACTCGAAAACAGGGGATGAAACTTTCTGTGATTCTCTCTTCTTTTTCCACAGGGATGGATCAATAATACCAAGGCTCTGATGCCATGTTGAGATTTAATAGAGAGAATTTACATAAACATGCTATATTATAATTGAATCATCCAAATACAAATGATAGGGGTTGGCCCTATTTATACATAATGAAAGGGTGTGATGCCCTTTGATGAACCGACGTGTTGGTTCACTAACTAATTGACATATAACAAACTAATATAATACTTAGGATATACACTAATAACCCATACTTAGGATAATATCAAATATTATGTCCAACATGAATCGTCATTGCATCAAACAATGACACGCACAACTCACATGGATTCAAGGTTAAAAGATCCTTAGATCAAGAACAAATGCAAATAATAAAACATCAAGAAACAACCTACGCATAACAGAATTGAAATATGACACACAATACCAATTATCATACACTAGTACAAAACTGATTTAAAGGTGCAGTGTAAATGATTTAGAAGTGCAGTGCAACAACACCATCAAATGATAGGGCATCATTAAATAATAAATTGGATGATGCGGCTAGAATGACTACCCTCATTTAATACCTACAACAGCACCAACAAAAGATTACCCACTACAACACTATGGTGACACCTGGAAGTTTGACAACCGCATCACCAAAACTTTCAACAAAATGCATTTGTTTTTATAATATTATGAAAATTTCCAGGAAATCTAGTTCCAGGTTTAGTAGCTGTACAATTTAATCAATACAAAAATATATATTATATGGCATAAGTTAAAATTAACATACCAAAAAACACAGTTAATGTTAAATCCGTTTAACAAAAAAACGTACGCGTTTTCCAAATGAAACACAAACAAAAAACGTAAGCGTTCCAAATGAAACACAAACAAAAAACGCACGCGTTTTCCGAATGAAACATAAATGTATACAATACATGTTTTCCAAATGAAACCCAAAAAAATTGCAGCCCAAAAGTGTCCACTTCATACACTTAACAAGATCTATAGCGACTAATTTTCGTAGCTATAGGTTATGAAAAGAAAAGATCGAAGTAACCAATATGAACCAAATTTGCTAAAAAAAATAATAAGTTAAATGCCTGACCTATAGAGACCGAATTTAGGGATGAGCTCGGGACGGTATCGGTACCGAACAGATACCGATCCCGACAATACCGATACTGAAAATTCCAAAAAACCAATACCGATACCGATTATACCGGTACGGTATCGGTATCGGTTCGGTATCGGTACGGTACCGGTGTGGTATCGGTATTTTACCTTAAAATACCGATACCATACCGATCCCGTACCGATACCGATAATACTGAAACCGAAAACCTCTAAATGTGGGTACCGATACCGATATCGAACACCCTCGGTTCGGTATCGGTTCGGTACGGGATCGATATTTTTTCGGTTCGGGATCGGTTTTCGGGACCGTATGCTCATCCCTAACCGAATTTCCTCGCTATGCCAAATTTTCTCGCTATAGCAACTCTACAAAATGTGATTTTTCCTTTTTTTTTTCACATTTGCCTTTCCACCTACTTTAGTAAAAATGAAAGGAAAATAATTGGCGCCAATTTTCCCTCCATTCCACTAAGGCCTAGAACTAATTTTTGTTACTCATTTGACTGCACCATCAAAAAAGACCAACACCATCATTAAATGGTTGGTTACAACTCATTCCCTTGTAGCACCAACAAATAAAACCAACACCATCATTAAATCACCAATCTTTTAAAAGTGCGGTGAAATTTATAACCCCACCAACAAAGAGAAACCAATAGCACCAACAAAGCACTTGTGTACTAGTGATAATCAACAACATTTAAATCACACCAACCTGAATACACATAACATACAATCAATGACTCAAAGCATGAACATAACACAAGTATAAAAAAAACATGAAATTCATGCATAATAAACGAAGTCGAACACACAGAGGACATCATCTGATCAACCATTAGCCAACACAGGGGAAAATATCAACATCTAAAGACATTTAAACATCCACGGGCGTGAAATCAACCACCACAAACAGATGTAAGCAACACAGAAAGATGGATATCATCAACAGAACACAGACTGGAGAAATTATACAAACAACGATTACCTAAATCAAGCTAAGAAACGATGATTAAACATGCATCTTTGAAGACAAAAGCGTCGCATGCAAAAAAGGGAACATAATCTGGGAAGGAAAGAAATAAAGGTCTCTTATAACACGCCATCTAAATAAACACATGTCACGACCCAAATAAAAGCATATACATGGGGAAAAACGGTAAACGGGAATCATGTCAGAATACTATTTTAGTAAAACTTACATAAACAACACGTAAGCATTCATGTACGTGCACCCATGTGTTATATACGGTACTCGTTTGAGGTATATCTTTATGAAAGAAATTCAAAATGTGTTCTTTAGCGGTTTTGTAATAAGTTTAATGTTGATTTTAGTATCCTCAGCATATGTACTAACTGTGATATCTGTTGGATATCAAGCCAAAATCTCACACTCCTAAATAGAGAATCTTGTGATGGATTATTGTTTGTGATAATTCAAAAGAAAAGAGAAGCACTGATGCACGTAATTGATGTGCAAAAGTAAAGGAAAAATGAAAGCCACATATTATTCAATATACTAGGTGCCATATATAGGCATACAATGACAACCGTTGGGAACATGAAAATAGCAATAAAATACTCACCTACCCTAGGAACTAGTACAAGATATGACCCAATCTTTCTCAACGGATAGTTCCAAATATTTTGGTCAAACTTGTTACCAATTTAACTATTACTAAAAACAAATAAAATATAAAATCCAAATGCTAATTTACTCCAAGTTTCTAGCCATGCAACTCTTGGACTTAGCTTATTCCATGCACTTCAAATAGAGACTTATTAATAAAACCAATTAAACCAACAATCACCTCCTTAATTGGTTTGCCCATACCACTTATAGGAGTGTCGGTTCATCATCAATTAAATTCGCTTCTTCATTCTTCAACTTCGGACACTCGTTGTTGTAGTGACCATATTCACCACACTTATAACATTTCACGTGGCTTTTATCCCGGAAACGCTCGTTACCATCTCGACCCTTCACGGACCCACGACCTCTTCCCCGGCCACGTCCAAAGTCATCTCGGCTTGAGCTTCCACCACAATGTTTACACCCGTGTGATTTTTCTTGACTAGCTAACAACAACCCACCTTGAATGTCCTCCATTTTCTCCGTTCCTTTCAAGCGCTCCTCATACGCTTTCAACCTACCAACGGCTTCATCGAATAACATTGAGTCTAAATCAAAGCATTGCTCAATGGAAGCCACAATTTGAAGAAATGACTTAGGCATCGAATCAAGCAACCTTTTCACCAACTTGACTTCTTCAAGCTCATATCCAAGACTCCTTACCTTTGATGCCAAACCGGTCAATTTTGTCACAAAATCATCAACCATTTCCCCCTCCTTCATACGCAAACTTTCAAGCTCCCTATTCAATGTTGCAAGTCGAGCCACTCTCACCCGCTCTACTCCCAAATAGCGTGTCTTTAGGCCATCCCACACTTGTTTTGGGTCGGTATAACTCGCAAGTTGCAAGACCATCTCTTCGGGGATTGCTTGAAATAAGAAGGCAAGCGCCTTTTTCGACTTATCGGCATCTGGTTCTACACCTAAAGCTCTTGGTTCGACCGTTTCCCAAATCCCATGCACATCCATGATCGACTTGACCTTAACCGCCCACACCGGATAGTTCGTGGCGGTCAAAACGGGAACTTGATAAGACATCGAACCACCTTCTTTGACAGGTACCAACGCCATTTTTCTTCCTTTTGACAGCTTCAACCCTTTTTCCGATCAAACCCGTTTCAAGAGATCTATTCCACCGAACAAGAAAACAAGCTACCGCTTTTACCGTTTTCTTTAACCCGCTAAACGAACAAAATCCAAAGCCACCTGCTTTGACGGATCTTTCACGTTCGTTTTTCACGCACCTCCGTTCGGTTAGACTCTTATAACGAAACTGGCCAATCAAGAGTAGAAGCTGTTTTGGCGACTCTTCAACCTACGAACAGATTCAGCACCACAGCCCCTTCAAAATAAGATCTGGACTCTGATACCAAACGTTGGATATCAAGCCAAAATCTCACACTCCTAAATAGAGAATCTTGTGATGGATTATTGTTTGTGATAATTCAAAAGAAAAGAGGCTTTGAGATAATAAAGAATATACAAAACAATTTGCTTTCTCTATTTGTCAAGTAAAATCTTTTCAAATATTAGAGTAAAGTTTAAGTGGAATAAGTAATATATAAAAAAGATTGCTTTCTCTTTTGCCATGTTAGAATCTATACACCCACCGAAAAGAGGCTGAAAAGTGTAACATTGTGTCAGCTTTTTGCAGTACTTTAACCTGCATATTGTCACCAGATCTCTTAAACTATCGTTTGTCTTCAAACCTAAACTGCAGTTTATAAAACAAAAGCTTTATTGGGAACAAACAAACATCTAATTCCCACATGTTATTAAAAGGACATATTATTTATGGTTCAGTTAATATCATATAGAAAAAATGGATAGATTTTAATGACATGGGTTAAAAAAAATGCGTGTATATATTCCAAATTATTTTGAATCTCAAATATTTTCTTTGTGAAAAACGTGTCACTTATTAAGTCTAAATAATAATTGCGAGTATCAAATATCAGCAAATCGTGAACAACCCAATAAATGAGATCCTTAATCGGCTGATTTAACGTTTAAGACTCCATTCCAGATCTGATTCAACGTTTAAGACTCCATTCAAGAATAACCAATTTAAGACTCCATTCCAGATCTGATTCAACGTTTTCACCAAATCGTATAAAAAAAGGAGAGATCCTTAATCGGAATTGAAAGAGAGAGTGAAAGTGAAAAATGAAATGTTCAAATATTAAAGAGATGGTGAAGAGAAAGTGAAAATGAAATGTTAAAACTTTTTAGGAGGGTATTTGTTTTTTACAAGTTGGCTTTGGGGGGAGTTGAAAAAGAATGTGAAATGTTTAAAAGTTTGGGAGGGAAAATTCAAGGTAAACGACCGTTTATGTTAAGGCAAACGACAATTTTACTTTGTTGGGAACACGCGACATCAGAGAGGATCAGAAAAGTTGTTGTCCTTTTTTGGACTTTTCTGTAAACGACGGTTTGTGTTGAACGTAAACGACAGTTTTGCTAGGTTATTCTCTGCAATTATTCTCTGCAGTTCATTTTTTTCCCAAAAAGCTAAACTGTGGTACAATTAAGAACACAAAGAAGCAAACACATACAATCTACCAAAAACAAAATGCATAAATCAGCATAACAAACAGCCATGGCCGGCCCTGAAAATTCAGGTGCCCAGGCCGAACTGCAAAAATTGTGCCCCTTAGCCTTAGCTTTAGGCTTTAACGAAATAAATAATGTAAACTATTTTTTCAAGCTACGATTGAAGTAATATCAAATTGATGGATCAAATTTTATTTCCCACTTAGGTTGTAGTCTAACGGTAGAGGGAACAAACCCTCTTGGGGGAGGTTAGGAGTTCGAATCCCACATATTATGAAAATATAAATGGGTAAAAATTTGAAAATAAAAAAAAATGTTTCATAACCAAAATAAAAGTTAAAAAGGAAGTCCAAACCAACCGGTAAAAGCAAAAACAACTAAGTATGAGCCCTCTTCATTTCATCTTCTTCATCTTCTCTAGTCCTACACTCATTAATAAACATGCAATTTTTTTTCTCAAACCATTTTATTTTCTTCTTTAATTCCTAGTCTCTCTCAACATTTCTTTGCTTTCTGTTTTATGTAAACTACCATTCACTTTGATTAATACCTGATTAACAATTTTGTGGCGCAAACATACAAAAATCCATTGAATAAAAGACATCACTGTTAAGAAAACTTAGATTGCCGGAGGGTCAATATGCCCCCAAGAAATTAGGCCCGGGCCGGGAGTCCTCCCCACACCCCTTAAGGGCCTGCTCTGCAAACAGCAATAAACAAAAAACAAAATATTCTTATCACCAACAACAAACAAAAGACTATAAGAAGGTGGGCCGATTAAATATTTTTTTTTTGAAATCAGAAAAAAAAAACGTTGTTTCTCCATAGTCAGGTCTGTTCATAGAAGGCACTGGAGTGTCTACTTAGAGCACAAAGGAAAAAACATACATACAAAACAGTTAATTCAGAAACCATTTAAAACAAGCTCAGAAACATCCGGCAAAAAAAAAAGATCAAAGTATTTTGAACATAAAAAAAAAATGACGAAAAAAATCACAAAACACCTAGGAATGTATACATTTTTAAACAATGATTAACAGGACAAAAAGGATGCAAAACGTAATAACTTTGCTTAATGGTTAAGAGAAAGAGAATGAAAAAAGGATGAAGAGAGGAACTTTTGCTATCTTAAAGACATCACTCACCTGGTTGAGTAAAAAACATTTGACGACCGACCACAAATTGCATGCTCACACACAAGAAGGTGAGTAAGCTGGACACCTGTAGGATGCACAAATCAACCACCTGTCCCATTAAAAAAATACCCAACCGGTGTAAAAAGAAATTAAAACTGCTCCCGAAATCGAACCCAGCCACTTCGTGTAAGGGCAAAACACCCGAGCCAACAGGGCTGGAGAGATTTTTATTATCATTTCCATAATCAACAATATAAATACAATAAAAACAATTAAAAAGGAATTAAAAACCAAACAGCCGTTGCCACGTGGCAGCGACACTGTTCATCCACACCCTTATATAAACATACGAGCAAGAGGATCCCGCACGTTGCGGCGGACACGTTAAAACCATAAAAAAACTAAACGACATGTTTTGACCCAGCTACTTACGTATAAGTAAATTAAATTCTTTTAAGTTTCATCTCCCATTTCTAGTTCATTTTAAAATGAATTTGCTTTCACTAATCATGTGTCAAAGATATAAGAAAGAATTTTATTTTTCAAACTACTTTCTAACTACTTTGTAAAAAAAAACAGAAGCACAAAAACAGTATTGTTTTCCACAAGTCTAGACATAAATCGGTGGATATAGTCGCGGGTATTAAGGCATCCTCTTTTTGTTGGATTAAACATCGGGCTAGTTTTAAAGATGTTATATGGAAGGATTGGGGTAAATACCCATTGTATATGTTGTAATCTGTGAGGTAGCCTTCGTTTTTTGGTCCTCCTTTTTTATTGAAAGTTAATGTTCAAAAAAAAAAAAAAAAAAAAACAAACTTGTTACATACCCAAATAAAACTCACCAATCCATCTACTCCCAATCTATTCCCAAGCATATAGTTACCTCCAACAACACCATACATAACACTAATCGCTTCAATTAACACTATATAAACCTAATAGTAATAAAATCTTACAAAAAACTTAATAATTTCTTTCACATAAAAGCCATGTTTTCTTTAACAAAAAGTAGTCAGACAAACATGCCAAATAACAAAAAAAAGGTAAATGCGAGTACTCAGAGAGGCTCATAATTTTCAAAAAAAAAAAAAAAAAAGTGGTAGAAATGTGGGTTGGGCGTTTTAAGACTCTAAGGAGTGGGGGCGGGAGAGAGGGCGGGAGGGGCTGGAACACCGCCGCCACAGGGGCGGGAAAGATGGCGTGGGGCTGGGGGCGGGGAGAGCTTCACCGGCGTGGGGGAGTAGGGGGGGACACGTGTCAGGCGGGTATTGGGCCAGCAATCTTGAACGTTAACATTTAAAAAAAAAAAAGAAAAATTTAATTTCAAACGGCTATATAACGGTCAAAAAAAAATTATAAATTACCCCATTTCACTACAAAACACCCACTTTAACCAATTTTTATACACTTTTCAACCAAATTTTATACAATTTTCATCCAAATTTTATACACTTCCTCAACAAAAAATGAACCCATACAACCGAGGCTTCGACCCGAACAACCCATACGCGTTTGTCCCAAACCCGAATACACTACCGGTTCGCCCGATCCCAAACCGTCCACCCATTCCTTCACCTTGTCCCGACTACGCGGGTTATGCGGGTTTCATTAGTGGGCAAATTTATCCGAATTTCCCATTCAATGATTCTCTCGTTCCTTCACAACTTCCTTCACAACTTCCTTTAACCCAAACCGTACCCGAAACACAACCCCAAAATGTCGCGGGATCATCTTCGGGTAAAACCCCCCCTGCAAGAAGAAGTCACAGGAGGAAGACCCCGGAGGAGAAAGCAATAGCTGTAACACCCCAACCGATGGCGGAAACATCGGGATGTCACGTATTGATGATTGTTCAGTAGCTCATGGTGAATAATAAGTTTCATAAATGATTTAAATAAAGTACATACAATTGTTCTAGAATTTGTACATCAAATTGAATAAAACTATACACGTATCTTCAAGCATCAATTCAAATCTTCAAGCAAATAGAACCTGAAACATGTTAAGTTGAAAATGTTTTGGGTCAACAAAAGTTGGTGAGAATTACATAGGTTTTTGATAATAGAATAAAAATGTTGTGCAATTCATGTGTCATGTCAATCTAGTCCATATGTGAGAACATACTAGAAATAAATCTAGTGCATAATCAACCCTGATGACTGTTATAATATGATACATACCATACGTTCATGGTCCAATTGAATATGTTATACGATAACAAACACCCACGCTACCTTTGTAGGAGGCACGTATCCGGTGGGATTGTCAGTCCAATAGATCTATCAATGTATACCGTCGGCTGATCAATGTTAATGATTATGCTAGAATTGTGCTTACCCTAGTCATGTTCAAGACATAATACAACATAGAAAAACACATAGACACTTTGATGATTGAATTGCATAAAGAATGATGTAACATGTTTCACCCCAAAAATGGTGATAAATAGAAAAGGGGCTATGTAAAACTCACCTTAGCAAATGTTAAACTTGTTGAAAAGATGAAATAATAGTGTTGCCCAAAATGATTCCAAATATCACCCTATAATAAGGTAATATATAATAAGTCTAAGTCTAATTAACTTATAAGTGTATCCTAGGGTTTCGATTTGGGGATAATCAATTGTTGAATTTAAATTAAAATGTTAATTAATAAAGGAAAATTTGATAATTAATAAAAGAAAGTCTTTTTATAAAATTTGAATTTTGAATGTACACATTAAAGTGTTTGAAGTATAAAAATAATTTTTATAAAATTATTTCATTTAAAATAGATTTTTAAATCTATTTAATACAAATAGCCAATATTTAACTTTAATATTCAAAAATACTAAAATTAAAGAATTTCTATTTTAAAAATCATATTTCTGTTCTAAATAATTAAAATAATTTGTATAAAATTTTGGTGCAAAAATAATGAAAATTGAATTTATTATGATTTAATTATGATTAAATCTAACAAAAATTGATTAAAAATACTAAATAAATGATTTTTCAGAAATAAAAATCATTTCTGAAAAGTTTAATGTTATAAAAACTTAGGATAATTTTTGGAGAATTTAATAAAATTGTTTTGATATATAAATGGATTTTTATAAATATAACAGTATAAAATTCATTTATTTATTATAAATATTAAATAAATGAATTTCAGAAAAATAAAAATTGTAAATAAACCTTTTATCTCAGATTAAACAAATATATTTTTTTAGAATTTATAAAATAGTTTTAATATTTATAAATGAATTTATAAGTTTAAAATGTCTAATATATATATAATAAGGCTTTGTTGTTTTAAAAGAAAAAGGAAACAAAAGATGTGGCTGTAGTGGGACTCGAACCCGGTGATCAGGGTTGCAAGCCCTGGTCACAACCACTTGGCCTAGGCCAGTGGTTGTGATAATCCCCGGTTAACATCAAAATAAATACACAGAGCAGATTCAGTTTATCCCCAATTTATAATTACAAACCCTAGATATTACAATCAAACAATTCAGACATAATGAGCCCGATTGATGTTGGGGCTTTTGTTGTTTGATTGCCGACTAACAAAACCCACAAAAGAACAAGAACTCACAGTGTTGTTTCGTAGATAATTGCCGGGTCAAAATAAAAGTCAACCGTTTGATCGTGTAGCACAATTAGAGAGTTTCAGAAGTAATTGGAGGTTGAGAGAGAGGTGTGAGCGAGTTTCCAAGGTTCGTAGATGGTCTATTTATACTGAGGATCAGTGGGTTTGGCTAATTGGAAAGTTGACCACGATTTAATGTCAAAACGCGTCAAAGTTTAATTGATTATCAATCAGTTGATAATTAACGTATTGGTAAGTCAATATAGGCCGATAATTACGAGTCATTGGTCAAATGATGATTAATCGTGGCTAATAATCATGGCAATTTACGATTTAAAAATAAAAAAAATAAAAATAAAAGAAATATACCTGCTGCTGCTGTAACGTGAAGGAGGGAAAGGAAACAAGGAGAGTTGAAAATGAGGTCAAATACAAAGCGAGTTGTGTTCATAACAGAAAACGTTCGTAGCTCAGTTGGTTAAGTGTGTGGGTGTGCATCGGGGCTGCTCGGGTTCGATACCCGGGTGGAACAAAATTCTTTTTTTTTTTTTTAAAACAGTATAGGAGGGGGCAAAAGGGATTGGGCTGGGTATGGAGTTGTTGGGCTGGGCTTGGGCTGCGTCAGGCTTGGGCTCCGAAATAAAAATGAACAAGGTGGGCTTCAAGAATGGATAAAGGGATATGGATTGGGTTGTGTTGGGTTTTAAGAGTGGTAAAAAAAATGTATAATAAAAGCTGAATTTTATTTTATTATTATTATTATTATTATTATTATTATATATATACATTTATATACATATATATACATATAGGTTGTGAGTTAGGAAAAATAAATATAGACTTGGGCACATAAAGGATAAGATAAGGGCTTCTTCGTATAGAAATTCGGCGAAAATTTTTGCGATGTTACAATAGCCGCCGCTAACCGCCAACCACTTAAGTGGACACCCGATGAAGAGCTCGCTATAACGAAAGCGTGGATAAGCGAGTCGGAAAAAACAAGAAGGTATTTGTAATTATTTTTTTAACATGATTTTTATTTGTAAGGTATTGCTAATATATATATATATATATATATATATATATATATATATATATATATATATATATATATATATAGGAAAAAGATCAAATAGGAACCAATACCCTAGTTAGGAACTTAGGAACCAATCTGAGCCATCCATTTATAATTTTGATCTAGGGGGTATTTGTGTAATTAAACAATTAAATATTATCTAATCAAAACCCTAATACATATTCTAGGCCCCTCTCCTTCTAGTATTGTTCTTGCGCATTCCAGTCGGTTAATTCCTCACTGAGCATGCTCAATAACCTTAATCACATATTAATTCTAGCAATAATAATATTAATAATATACAAAGTTCCCACCTTTTGATCTTTTAGTCAAAGATGAGTAGCAGACCCTAAAACGTCTTCTTGTTCAGGTACTTTGTTTCCTTCTCAAAACTTCTTTTTCTTTATTCTGTATTTTAATTATTTCATCTATTTATCTTAGCAATCAAGGATTTATGCTTTAATTTGCTATTGCTTTTGTTATCATAGAAAGAAATAGAAACCCTAATCTTATTTTGCTTAGAAAAACTTTTTTGTGATCATTTTGATTTTAATATGTTATTATCAGTATTTCAGTTCTGGGCGTCCTGTTTTCATTTATTTAGTAAAGTTTGTTAATAATTACGGTGGTCTGGAACCCACCGGTTCCTTCCTTCTCTGGTAATATAATTAAACATAATATACACTGATGAATATATGTTGAATTTGATGGTACTATAGAATGTTTTTGTATCACTAATTGGACTTTACACTGATGTATAATTGTTGAAATATGAATATACACTAACGTATATTTGTTGAATATTATGATACAGTACAATGTTTTTGTAGTACTAATTGGACTATACACTGATGTATAATTGTTGGAATATGAATATACACTGACGTATAGTTGTTTAATGTTATCGTACAGTATAATGTTTTTTGTAGCAATGATTGGACTATACACCGATGTATAATTGTTTGAATATGATGATACTAAACACTGTTCTATAGCATCAATTTTATTGGGGTCTGGTGTATATTTGTATGTATACACTGATGTATATGCTAAACAACCTTTTTCTTTGTTTCAGGTTACTCTTGATAAGACCAACCTATCAGTTTCGTGTGAGTGCATGGAATATGAATATACACTGACGTATAGTTGTTTAATGTTATCGTACAGTATAATGTTTTTGTAGCAATGATTGGACTATACACTGATGTATAATTGTTGGAATATGAATATACACTGACGTATAGTTGTTTAATGTTATCGTACAGTATAATGTTTTTAGTTGTGGTTTTTGTCAGTTACAATGTATACTAAATAACCTATTAATACTCACATACCAAAAGACAATATTACCCCTTGATTTAATTAAAAAGTTAATTAATGTTTAACATATTTACCATCATGCCATTGAAGATGGATGGATGAGAATGGTTCCTAAAGTTCCTAACTAAGGGTTGGTTCTCAATTGAACCCTACCCTATATATATATATATATATATATATATATATATATATATATATATATATTTTGTAGGAACTAGTCGCCATAAAGTCGACTTTTGGAACGACATAAACGCCGCGTTCCATGGGTTGATGGGACGAGAGTTCTATCGAGCAAACGATAGTCTCTCGTCCAAGTGGACAGAGATAAACAGGGCAATGAACACGTTTCAACCGCATTATTATTACGCAAGAAACAATCCAAGAAGCGGTGAAACGGACACCGACAGCCTAACCGCTCGCTGTTAGCGTTTCGTAACGAAACCGGTCTCGAATTCAAGTTTCTTCATTGTTGGGAAATCGCCAAGAACCACTCAAAATGGGCGTACGTCCCCACTGCAAGCAACTCCGCAAAAAGGTCGAAAACAAATTCGTCAAGAAACCGTCAAACTGATCCTGAAAACGTAGAAGCCGTTAATTTGGATGATGACGAGTTTGAAGAGGAATTGAGTCGCCCACCCGGCCGAGATAAGTCAAAAAAGAGGGCGCAAAAATCTACTGCCTCGGGTTCGGGTTCTGGATCAACCGGCGCCTACAGCGCTGACTTGCAAGATTTAAATGCGACCATGATTCAGTTCAATACGATTCAAGAAAAAATGCTCGAGGAGAAAAAAAATATTCGCGAAGCGTTTGAAAAAAAATTGACTATGAAAGAGCGCAAATTGTCTATCAAAGAGCAGCGCGAAAAACGCGAGGATTTGAAATTTCTCGCCATGAACACCGACCATATGCAAGGGCCGGAGTTAGAGATGACGCTTCAAATGAAGCGTGATATTATGGAAAAATATAATCTGAACTAATTTGTTAGTCTTTAATATTTTTCGGTTTTATTGTATTTTTTTTAATTTTCTAGGTTTTTTTTTGTATTTTTCTAGGTTTTTATTAATTAAAAGTATTTATTATTATTATTGTTTTATATAAAAAGTTAAAAAAAAAAGAAAAATAAAATGCCACATGGCACTTCCCCCCACCTCTTCCCCCCCTTCCACTCCCCACAATTATTTCCCCCCCCAAAAGGGCTCCACAAGTGCCACATGGCGCTTCCCCCCACCTCTTCCCCCCCACCACTCCTTATAGTCTAACCAACCATCCAACATCCTTACCATACCATCTTCATCACCAAATGATCTGTCAGGAATAGGCACACGGAACAACATCCAACACCTATAACCAGAAAATAGGCTGAAGAGGGAACAAACAAACACGATGAAAATGGCAATATCTGTGTTCCAGCGACTACCGCTACCATCCACCTACGGAAGCAACCACCGCCACCATCCACCTACAACCATTTATAATGGCATACAGAGGAGGCGACGGCTGAAGGGAGTCTGAAACACCGTGAACGGCGGCCGGGACTACTGTGGCCAAGCACCGCCTTAGACCACCATATCCAAAGCCTCATACCAGAAAAAAAATAACAAATGGCCACCGTCTAGCCGCCTCCTCTACCATTGACGATGACGACATGACGGCAGGGCGCAGTGGAAGTGTGTCGTAAGACACGGTGGGGTGGCAACCTTTAGATCAAAAATGGATGGCTGCGATTTCAAAAGAACTATTCACGGGGTTGGTTTTTAAATATAGAAAGAATAAAGAGGATAATTAATATTATAATAAGGCTCGACAAGCCCAACGAGCTTGAAATTCCAGGCTTGTGCTCGGGCTCAATAAATAAACGAGCTTTGATTTAGGATCAAGCTCGGCTCAAGTTTGATAAGGCTCGACACATTTTGAGTTTTTTATCGAGCCGATCTCACGTAGCTCGCGAGCTGCTCGGCTCGTTTGCACCCCTATTCAATATTTTAACCGTGGTCGATGGGCTTATATATTTTAATTAAGAAATTTCAAATTGAATCGGCTTATAAGTTTCTATCTTTTTTTATGTTAAGCTTATATTAAAACTTTGAAAGTGTGTTGGGTATTAAAAAAAAGGGGGAATTGGATTTTAATAACCCAAACTATTCGAAATTGGCTACTGGCACCCTCAACTAAAAAATTGGCCATATATAACCTGAACTGTTGACTTATTGGAATCTAGCACCCAACTAACTGACGCCGTTAGTTGGATTGCTGACGTGGCACAAGTTGCTGACGTGGCACGCTGATGTGGCACAAGTTGCTGGCGTGGCACACTGATGTGTGCACACGTGGATTGACACGTCAGCATGCCACGTCAGCAAATCTTGCCACGTCAGCGAACTAACTAACGGTGCTAGTGATTTAACAGTTAGTGGGTGTTAGATTCCAATAAGTCAATAGTTCAGGTTATATATGGTCAATTTTTCAGTTGGGAGTGCCAGTGGCAAAATTAAAAGAGTTTAGGTTATTAAAATCAAATTCCCCTAAATAAATAGAGGGGTAACGTTACATAATTTTCAACGGTAACGTAATATAAAAACCATAAAAAAACGTAAAAAACATTACACTGCGCAGAAAAGTTGAGGGGTAGCGAATGCCACCCCTCATCATATAATATATCTACCCTAGGTCCACATAATGGATCCTCCTGTGCAAACCATTTTGGACGATGATGCCTTTGACAAGTTGATGGATCCAAACACGCATTAAGGTGAAAAAGTTGCTCATTCATACGGTTGTGTAATTGTGTTGACTACTTGGTGGGTGTTGTTTTGGTTTGTTTTGACAATGTATCAATTGTATTGTGTATATTCCATTGAAGATAGCATGTACAATATATAGGGATTATAGCCTAACTAACCTCCTGAAACTATGGAAAGCTATACACAATATATCGAAATACAATAATAATAATAATAATGGATCATAATCCTCGGTCAATACTCCCCTTTAGCTGGATCGGGGAGTGACGACTAACGGTCAAGCTAGTACTGAAGCCTTCAAATAATTGTCTCGAGAGACCCTTTGTAAAGATATCAGCATATTGGTAGGAGACAGGTACATGCAGCACACGAACTTGATCCCAAGCGAACCTTTTCTCGGATGAAATGAATGTCAAGTACCACGTGTTTGGTTCGTTGATGTTGAACCGGGTTGTCTGATAGGTACACCGCTGAAATGTTATCACAGTTGACTATAATGGCTCGCGTAATGGGAATGTGTAGCTCCAATAATAGATTGCGTAGCCAGCTAGTCTCTGCTACGGCGTTGGCGACACCCCTATATTCTACTTCGGCATTTGATCTTGAAACTGTCGGTTGACGCTTGGAGGACCACGAAATTAGATTGTTACCGAGAAAAACGCAATAGCCTGACGTGGATCGTCGTGAGTCGGGGCAACCAGTCCAGTCCGCATCCGAATAAGCAACCAGGAGGATGTTAGAGACGCTTGTGATGTGCAAACCGTAGTCAATGGTGCCTTTGATGTACCGAAGAATGCGCTTCAAGAAGCCGAAGTGTGAGTCTCGAGGAGCATGCATGAAGAGGATATTTGTTGAACGGCATATGATATATCGGGTCGTGTGAAGGTGAGATATTGAAGTGCCCAGCTAAACTTCGATAAAATGACCCGTCGTCTAATAAAGTACCATCTGTGGAGCTGAGCTTGGAGGCTGTGTCGACCGACGTTGAACATGGTTTGCAATTAGTCATGTTGGCACGATGTAAGATGTCCCGAGAATATTGCGACTGTGATAAAAATAGACCTTTTGAGTCACGGGTTACCGAAATACCCAAAAAAATGGTGTAAAGTCCCTAGATCTGTCATGGCGAACTCTCGAGAAACTAGGCCAATGATATAGCTCAGTAGATCAGTAGAGGATGCCGTTAAAATGATATCGTCAACATATAATAATAAGTAAGCCATGTGCATGCCTCGCCGAAATATGAATAATGAACTGTCACACATACTGCCCTTAAACCCGTGTGAAGTAATGAAGGTTGAGAACCGTTAAAACCATGCCCGGGGTGCCTGCTTGAGTCCATAAAGAGACTTTCGTAGGCGACAAACATGATTAGGATTTGTTGAATCAGAAAAAACCCGGGGGTTGAAACATGTAAACGGTCTCCTGTAGGTTCCCATGTAAGAACACATTTTTGACATCCAGTTCGTAAAACGGCCAGTTGTTGTTTAAGGCAACATATAAAACGGTGCGAATAGATGTGGTTTGACAACCGGACTGAATGTATCGTGATAGTCAATGCAAACAGTTTGTGACTTTCCATTGACGACGAGTCTCGCTTTGTACCTTTCTAAGTTGCCATCTTGCTTAAATTTATGACGAAAGAGCCACATGCACCAAATAATGGGTTGGTTATCAGGCCGAGGGACAGTTCCCAACTATCATTATCAATTAAAGCTTTATATCCAGTTAGCATTGACTTTTGCTAATGTGGGTCAGTTAAGGCCTTAAGGTGAGAGGTGGGTACGGGTGAAATGTAATCGGCCGCGGGTGTGGCAAGGTTATATTTTGGATTTGGTTTTTGAATGCCATCTTTCCCGCGTGTGGTCATGTGGTGTGTATTTTGGGTTTGTGGAAACCGGTTTTTGTTGATGAGATGTGTTGGTTAGGGTCGTTGGGGGGTAGAGGTGGGTTGTGGGCCGGAAGGGTTAGGTTCAGGGCCGTTTCCGAAAACGTAAAAAAAAAGTTGGGCCTCGGGCGAAAAAAATTTGGGCCCAAAATTTTGTAAAGAGGAATGAATTATAAAAAAAAAAATTGAACTTGAGACCTCTACATTAAATTAACATGGTGTTTCCAACTCTACTAACAAGATTTTAATGTTTAAAACACAAATATATATCCTAAATATAGAATTTAATATATATATATATATATATATATGCGCATATTTTTATAAAACGTTCGGGCCCATTTAAGGGTCGGGCCTGAGCCGGTGACCACCCGCCCACCTTCCCAGCCGGCCCTGGTTAGGTTGGCCCATTTGATGATTGGGCTGGGCTGTGGGGGCGGGTGATGAGGAGGACGTAGGGGGTGTTGGGCCGGAGGGTGTAGATGGGTTAAGATGGGAGTGTGGGTCGGATGGGAATTGAAAGGAAGTAATGTGTGGTGTCTCAACATCTAAGAAGGTGTAGGTAGTGGGTGTGGATGTTACGGGAAAGGGAAAGTTGGACTTGTCAAACTCAACATGACAAGAGATATGGACTTTACCAGTCGAAGGATCCAGACAACGGTAACCTCGGAAGTTTGGTGGGTAGCTGTTGGATCAGTTTGCTCTTGTTTGCTAAGTAAGAACTTGCTATCTTGACACTTAAGTGTTTAGCAAGTCCTAGTAAATCAGATTATAAGCACAGCGGAATGTTATAAGTTAAAGCAACACTTTTTATGCAAAGGCAGAGTTGTAACTCCCCCTTGATGTTTGAAACAAGATAAATGACAAAGTATTTATTATGAATCTAAGTTGTAAATGAGAATTAGATACTTAGCAAGATTCACAATAAATACAGAAATGGAATAATAACAATGAGAGTGTTTGAAGGATTTTTCTGTTTAAAAATCAATGTCTAAAATAGAAGGTTGAAGCCTTCTATTTATAGACGATTACATGCATGTATCTTGCCTAAAAAGCAAGCACAGAAAGTCCAGTTACAAGTTGCACAAGTTGCAACATTGAAAGAAACAAATAAAGCTAAAAGTAATATTAAACAATAAACTACTGATGCAAAAGGGCGGTGGCAAATATCTTCTGCTAAGTGCTGATGAAGGACAACTACTGAAGAGTAGTTTTGTCTTCAGTACTTCTGAAGTGAAACTTGTCTGGTTTGGACTTCAGAACTTCTGCAACTTCAGCACTTCTTCATATCTTCTAATCAGCAGTTTCTTGTCTTCTATTCAGTACTTCTATTTAGCCAAAAATGACAGAAGTGAATTAGACTAAGGTTTACAAAAGTGGTTTCACCAATCCTCTTTGTCCTAACAATCTCCCCCTGGATTGATGAAGCCAAAACCTTACTAATTCCTTATGTGTTTCTTCTGTCTTGAACAATCTTCCATATCTCTTTGTACATGGTGTTCTTGAGCTGGTTGTACAGATCATCAGACAGAGATCCTCTCTGTGGATCTAGATGTTGAATTGTGAGCAGGTCTTGTGTTGACAGTTTCTTCAGATCACTGATCTTCTTGTAAACCCTGCTTGAGAAGTCTCTTCTTGTCAACAGTACTGAGTTGTTATCAGTAAGTGACCATCTGATGATAGGGATCTTTGACTTGTTAAAGTCAGAAGAATAGGGAACCAGACTTGTCCCTTGGGTTGATGGTCCTGAGTGCTGGATGTCTTCAGTTTCAGATAGCCTCAGGTGGGATTCTCTTCCTTGTTGATGTTGTTGCATACCAGGCATCTGAACAGTTGGGAGATGGTGTTCAGTCACTACTTTGGTATGCAGCTTTTCTGTGATGGTCTTTTGTATTTGATAAGCAAAAGTGGAAGGATCCCTGAACTGTGTTAACAGAGGTTTCTCCTCAATGTCAAAATCTGAATGGACTATTGAGCTTCCCTCAAGTAGTACCATTTTGAAATCAGTTTTGACATTGTCCTCTGCCTTCTTCTTCTGAGCAGCAGATCTTCTAGATACACCAGAAGTTCTAACTACTGATCTTGAAGGATCAGCAGTTTGAAACTTCTCAGGATTTGCAGCCTTGGCAGCCAAATATTTTCTGTATGTATCCATTAGTCTTTCTTCTTTCCATCTGGATACAGAGGCTTTTGAACCATATCCTTCTGCTACTAGCTCTTCTATTATCTGGGCTCTCTTGGCCTTTCCTTCTTTGCTTGTGGCCATTTTGTCTGCAAGCAGTTGTGCTCTTCTTGTCAGCTCTTGCATAGAGAGTCCTTTGAGTGTAAAGGCTTTAGTCTTGCTGTTCTTGGTGATATAAGACACCAGTTGTTGTCTTTTATCCTGTTCAGCAATCTCATCAAGGCTAGCCTGCCTTTGTAGTTCAGCTGCATAAGCCTGAAGTTTTTCTTCATGGCTTAAGTCCAAATCATCCCTTTCTTCCAGAGATTTCCAAATCTGATCTTCTCTGGCCTTCTTGTTGGCTGCAATTAAACTCTTCTCTAATAGTTCAGCTGATTGAGAGATGGGAGAAGGGTTTAATACAGTCATTGTTGTAACAGATGTAGGCCTGATGGGATCAGATGTTGGTTGAGTGGGAGCAGTGGTTCTGGAAGGTTCAGTTGTTTGAGGTTGGGAAGTGTTGACTTCTGATGTGCTGACAACTGCTGATGGTTTGTCAGCTACTGAAGGATTGTCTTCAGTACTTTCTGATTCTTCATCAGAAGTTTGGTAATCAGAAGTTTCTTCATTACACCTTAGGGAATCATCAGAACTTTGGGTCTCATCTTCTTTCTCAGCAGCTTCAATTTCTTCAATAGAGACACCAAACTGTTTGGCCAATTTTTCTTTTCTGGCCTGATCTTTCTGATCTCTTTCAAGGAGTGCCACTCGTGCCTTTATTCTGGCTTGGAATGACTCCTTAGGTTCCCTGATCTTCTCCCCCTTTTTGGATTCATCAATTCTAACCCTTGAAGCAGAGGGTTGGGAGAAGTGTCCTTGAAGATGAGCAATCTGCTGGCTGTTGTAGTCTATTTTGTTAGACAGATCGTTCATCTTGGTTTTAATCACCCCAAATTGGTTCTTGATTGACAGCTCCAAGTCAGCTGTATAGGTTTGGAAGTGATTTCTGATGAGTGTATTCATCATGTGGTACAGGGGACCCTCTGGGCTGCATAGCTGGTTCAGGTCTATGCTTGTTTGCCCAGGGAATTGGGTAGGCATTTGCTGTGAAGGGGGTGTTTTTGGGAGATCCTCATGTTGTACAGAGGATGCCACTCTAGGGGTTTTAGGGATTGAGTGGACTTTAACCTGTGCAGAGGTGACTGGCCTCTTGAGCCTGGATACCTTTGCAGCAGGACCTTCAGAAAGTGCCGTCAATTCAGTAGTTGTAGTTTTTGAAACATCATCCAAATTAATGGAATCATCTGTTTCCCTGATGTTGCCCTCAGAGAGGACTGTCTCAGTTAAATCATGAGCTGAGCCCAACTCAGTTCTCTCATGAACCTCTGTTTCTTGGTACTGAGGATTTCCTACCTCAGGCATTAAGCCTTCATCAGTAGTTGCCACATCTGAGGTCTTAGCTATGTTACTTCTGTCCTCAGATCCACCACTGGGTGGTAACTGAGTAGTAGCAGCCTCAGATGCCCCAAGAGTCTCTAAATTTGGGCTTAAAGACTCTGGTCCACCCTCATCTCTTGGGATAGGGCTAATGATGTCCACATCCATGTCTAAAGTAGTAGTTATGTCCCCTGTTTGTTGTGGTTGATGGGGACTGACATGATCAGATGGGACAGTCTCTCTTAGCCCAGAGAGAAGTTTGGCAATTTCAATTGCCTCTTGTTCAGAAATTTGTGGGGAAGGTTCAGTAGTTTGGGCAATAGTTTGTTGTTCAGCAGTTTCAAAAGAAGAGTGTGTTTGATATGTTTTTCTAAGTCTTTTTCTTTTGAAATGAACAGATATGGGTGCTCTTGGTGGGGTTTGAGATGGATGAGACTGAGAGGGTGTTTCAGTCTCAACAGTTTGAAGAGCAGAATGCTCAAGAGCATGTTCAGGCATCTCAACCTCCTGAACAGCTTTTCTTTTGGGTTGGTGGGTTACAGTTTTTGTTGGCTTGGGCTTTTTGGCTTTTGGTGGTGTGGGTGTGGAAGATGTGGGCTTCAGGGGGACTTGTTGTTGTTCTCCCTGATCATCTTCTGTCCAGGCAGCCGGTTTGTTCAGTCTTGAGTATGCTTGTGATGTCAAAGGGTTTAAAGTTGAAACTTTTCCCACAAGCACCTCATTACCCAGTTCCCCTATTATGCATTGCATAATGAACCTTGGGTACAACAAAAACTTTTTCTTGGTATTATTATGATGTAACACCAACTCATGGAAAAACAGTTTTGATGCCCTGTATTTGGTTTCATTCACAATGGAATGAAATATTGGTTGAAAAGTGGAGGGCATCTGGTCATATGACCCTGTTTTTGGACTCAAACACATAATTATATAATGAAACAAAAGTTTGTATTTTGGTTCAAAATATTTTTTGAATATTGTTGCATGGGAGAGAGTACCTTGATAACCACACTCAGTCATGGTTAGATGAATATCTTTGTTAGCAACATGGTCAGGGGCAGCTACATCATCCAGACCCAGTCTTGTTGCTAGTGTGGCTGGTGTGATGGTCAGTTGTTTCCCTTTTATCTTTGAGTTGAGGGAAATGACCTCACCACCCATTGTAACCGTCTCAGCATTTGCCCAGAACTCATTCAGAGTTTCAGTATGAATTGGTGGGTTAATTGTGAGAGCAGTAAAGTATTGGGATTTGACGACAAGATCAATGATCTCATCGTATTGGGACCAGCCTTCTTGTTTTTCAAGAAAAGCTCTTTGATTGTGTCCCTGTTTTAGAACAAGATCCATTGTGGTTTGGGTGTTTTGATCGAACAGTGAATTTTCAGGTGTAGGTTTTGAGAGAGTTTTGAGAGAGAAGGAGGGATATTTTGTGAGTTTAAAAGGATAAGTGTGTGAAAAAGGTATTTATTAGGAGTTTTAACCGCTTGATTCTTCTTTATTAGAAGTTTTAAAACCGCCTTTGGTTAAAAATCTCTTTATCAGAGGTTTTAAACTTATTAGGTCAAACCTCTGATGATGGGAAAAGTCAGATTTGCCCTTTTGACTTAAACTGCTGATGAAGGATTACTTCATCAGTAGTTCCCATTTTCTCTTCAGCAGTTTTAACATCTGATGAGAAATGTTTTCATAAATACTTTATTCATAACTTCTGAAGTTTATTTTATCAGAAGTTACACACTTTTTCAGAAAGTTATCCCCATACTGATAATTTTTGTTCATCAGTAGTTTCTCTCAAACTGTTTTTGTTTTTCAGAAGTTTTGTTTCAGACTTTTGACATTTGTAAGTGAAAACCAGAAAAAAGATGGAAAAGGTTAACCTGAAATCCACCAAGGTAAACAGGATGGAATCAGGGGTGGAAAAAGGAAAAATAAATTTTTCATTTTGATTCCACCATGATAAACAGGATGGAATCAAGGATGGAAAAAGGAAAAAAAAAAAAAGAAAAATTTTGATACATATCAGTAGTGATTGATGTAGAAGTTTGCTGTAGAGTTGGGTAGAATCAAGTGTTAACTTTGATTCTAACTGATATGCAAAAAAAAAATAAAATAAACACTTACAAATTTAGCATTCCAAGCATGGAAACTAACTTCTGAAATGTTGATGTGTCAAGGGGCTTAGTGAAGATGTCAGCTATCTGATTAGCTGTTGCTACATGCTTCACCTCAATCTTGCCTTTTTCATAGCAATCTCTTATGAAATGGTACCTGATCTCAATATGTTTAGTTTTTGAGAACTGTACCGGATTTTGAATGATGCTAATGGCAGATTTGCTGTCTACAAACAAAGGTGTCTTGGTCTCTTTGATTCCATAATCAAGAAGTTGATATTGGAGCCATTGTATCTGTGATGTACAACTTGCAGCTGCAATGTATTCAGCTTCAGCAGTTGAAGTTGCAACAGATGTTTGCTTCTTTGATTGCCATGACACTAGACAGTTACCCAGGAATTGACAACCACCAGATGTTGACTTTCTAGTCATCTTACACCCTGCATAGTCACTATCTGAAAATGCTGATAACTTGGTATTCCTTGAAGCAGGATACCAAATTCCCAGTGTTGGAGTTCCTTTCAGATATCTAAAAATTCTTTTGACTGCAATAAGGTGTGATTCCCTTGGTGCTGATTGATATCTAGCACAGACACATGTTGAAAACATAATATCTGGTCTAGAAGCAGTTAAGTATAAAAGGGAACCTATCATGCATCTGTACATGGTTTGATCAACCTGTTTTCCTTGATCATCTGGTTCAACTTGTGTGATAGGTGTCATGGGAGTGGAACATGATTTACAGTCATTTAAAGAAAATTTGTTCAATAATTCTTTAACATATTTTGTTTGATGTATAAAAGTTCCATTTGTTTGTTGTTTGATCTGCAGTCCTAGAAAGTACTGCAGTTCTCCCATGGTACTCATCTCAAATTTTGATTGCATGAGTTTCTTAAAATCATCACACAATTTTGTGTTTGTTGAACCAAAGATGATATCATCAACATAAATTTGAACAAGTAAGACATGATTTCCAACATGTTTAATGAAAAGTGTTTTATCAATGGCACCTCTTGTAAAGTTATTTTTGAGTAAAAAGGTGGAGAGTGTATCATACCAGGCTCTTGGAGCCTGTTTGAGCCCATATAGAGCTTTATCCAGTCTGTACACCCACTCAGGATGAGAAGGATCCTCAAACCCAGGTGGCTGACAGACATACACCTCCTCCTTGATTTTACCATATAAAAATGCACTTTTCACATCCATTTGATAAACTTTTATTTTGTTGGAAATGGCATAGGCCAGAAATAACCTGATGGCCTCAAGCCTTGCAACTGGAGCAAAGGTTTCATCATAGTCAATTCCCTCTTCTTGAGAGTACCCTTGAACTACCAGTCTTGCCTTGTTCTTGATTATCATACCAGCTTCATCTTGTTTGTTCCTGAAAACCCATCTTGTACCAATTGGTTGCTTGTTTTGAGGTAAGGGACAGATTTCCCAGACCTGTTGCTTGTTGAACTGTAGTAGTTCATCTTGCATAGCCTGCACCCAATTGTTGTCTTTGAGGGCTTCCTGGTACTTCTTTGGTTCCAACTGTGAAATAAAGGCTGAGAATAGGCAAAAGTTGGAGAGCTGGTTTCTGGTCAGAACACCTGTAGCTATATCACCCATGATTTGATCAAGTGGATGATCTCTGTGTTCAATCAGTTGTTGTAAACCACTGACAGGTGTAGGTGGCTCTGGTTCTTCAAACAAACTACTGAGGTCTATGATATCTGGTTCAGCAGTTGCAGCTTCTTCAGTAGTTGCAGGTGTTGAAGCAGATGTTTGAATTTGGCCTTCAGTATTTGTTTGATCAGAAGTTTGGAAAACTTCTGATGGTGTTGTAGTTGACTTAATGACTGTTTGAGGAGTCCATGGTGCAGGATCCTCATCTTCAAACCTTTGATCACCATAAAAAGTAGGTTTGGAAGAAGTAACAGCCTTTTCAGGTCCAAAGTGAAAGTTGTCAAGGTCAAAGAGTTCAGCAGGATGTGCTGGAATAAGAGTGTGTTTTGACTCATTGAACTTGACATTCAATGTTTCTTCTACTATCTTGGTGTGAGAATTAAAAACCTTGTAGGCTTTTCTAGTTGAAGAGTAACCAAGAAAGTAACCTGAGTCAACTTTGGCAGCAAACTTTGAGATAGATTCCTTGATGTTCAAGATGAAACATTGACACCCAAAAGCCCTGAAAAAGGAGATAAGGGGCTTCATGCCATGAAGAACTTCATAGGCAGTCTTGGAATGTCTCTTGACCACAAGAACTCTATTCTGAACATAACATGCTGTGTTAACTGCTTCTGCCCAAAAGTACAATGGCAGTCCAGAATCAGCTAACATTGTTCTTGCTCCTTCTATCAGTGTTCTGTTCTTCCTTTCTACTACACCATTTTGTTCAGGAGTTCTGGGAACACTGTATTGTCTAATAATCCCTTTAGACAAACAGAATTCATCCAGAGTTTTGTTCCTGAACTCTGTCCCATTGTCACTTCTAATGGTTTTGACAGATAGAGAATATTGTTTCTCTACTTGTAGAATGAAGAACTTGATGATTTCAGCAGCCTCATCCTTGGAAAATAAGAAGAATACCCATGTGAATCTTGAGTAGTCATCAATGATGACTAAGCAGTACTTCTTTTTACCAAGGCTCATAATCTTGACAGGCCCAAATAAGTCCATATGGAGTAGTTGAAGACATGCAGTTGTTTTTGATTCTTCAATAGACTTATAGGAGGACTTATGCTGTTTTCCCTTTAAACAGGATACACAGTGTTCTTGACACTGGTATACTTTCAAAGGTAGACCTCTGACCAAGCCCATTTTTGTGACTTTATTTATGGTTTTAAAGTTCACATGGCCAAGTCTCCTGTGCCAGAGATCTGTTTCTGAAGTTGATGCCCTTGAGAAGAAACAGGCAGTGTTGTTCAATACTTTGTCTTTTTCAATGTCCACTGCATAGACATTGCCACATCTTTTGGCAATTAGCAAAGTATGATCTTCTATAATCTTCTCAATCAACTTTTGGCCTTCTGGTGAGATGATCTTGCAAGCTGTCTTTGTGAAAAAGGAAGAATATCCTTTATCACACATTTGTGACACACTTAGCAAGTTGTATTCAAGGTTCTCCACCAGATTGACCTTGTCAAACTGTATTTTGCCAGAGGAGACATTGCCATGTCCTAGCACATATCCCTTGGCATTGTTCCCAAAGGACACAGATCCTTCTCTTTGGCTGATAAAGTTGTTTATCAGGTATCTGCATCCAGTCATGTGCATAGAGCCTCCACTATCAACATACCATATGCTGTTTAAGCCCCTGGAAACTCTCTGCACATAAAAGCAAATTAGTTAGATTTGGAAACCCAAGCCTGTTTGGCTTTGGGTTTGCTCTTGGGAACAGTTACAGTTTGTTCTTGACCAGGTTGAGAAATCCATGTCTTTTTGGCAATGGATTTTTCATGAAGAACTATGGTGGTATCCTTTTTAGGACCACCATCAACCTTGGTCATCAGTAGTTCTACCATGTTCTTTAGATTTTGAATCTCAGCAGTTTGTGAAACTGCTGATGATTCTGGTCTAACTACTGACAGGGAATTTTGAGAAAAAGATTTTGGTTGAGATTTTATCTTTTTCAGAGAAAAGGTGTTTTCAGGTTGTTTCTTGGGTTTAAAGACTTTTTCATAATCATTTCTGATTTGATTTCCCACAACCTGTTGTTTAAATTTTTGATTGAACTGAATTCCTTTTCTGTATCTACAAAATTCAGTTTTGTGGTTGAACAGGCCACAAATTTCACATGCTTTTGCCTTCTGTTTTTGTTCTGAAGGCAAATTTCTGACAGTAAAAAGATTTTGCTCATCAGTAGTTTTCAGGGTCTCAACTCCTGAAGTAGATGAAACTACTGATGGCTTGTTGTCAGTTTTTGTAAATACTTCTGAAGTACTTTCTTTAAAAATGCCAGGATTTCTATTTAGAAAGTTTTCATGGAAAGATGTGCATTCTTTCCCTTCAGAAGTTTCATTTGAAACAATTCTTCTCCCATCTTCAGTAGTTTTGGGAGAAAAATCTGTTGGTGTTTCAACATGATGGTATCCTATGCCAAACTTCACATTTGAAGCACTTTGTTTGTTTAGCAGTAGTTGATACCCCCTACAAGATTCAACCCATTTTTCACAAGTGATCCTGGTGTCAGCAAGCTCTTGTCTGACATCTCCCAGGTCATTTAGCATCATTTTAATTTGTGCTTGGGTTTCAATGGCAGAGTCAGTTAATTTAGAAACCTCTTTTGTTTTAGCACACAGTTTTCTTTCCAAATCACATTTTATCTGTGTGTATTTTCTTTCTAAATCATTGGCTTTGCCTTGTAGGTGCACGTTTGTCTCTCTTATGAGAGCAAAAGTTTCTTTGCAAGAGTTTGAACATAGTTTTGTCAAAGATTCTTTTGATACCTGAGACAATGCAGATCTTGAGGTAGAGCCTTCAAATGCCATTAAGGCAAAGTTCTTTCTGCCATTGTCTGGTTCTCCCCAGTTGATGTCAAACACTTTGTTGTCTGCATCAGGATTACACTCTGTGGTGTCATATGGGAGACTGCTCCAGTCAACATACCCCGAGGTAAAGAGGCTTTGTTGAGGGGGTTGTTGAGGCTGTGGAGGAAGTTGAGCAGCTGGAAAGGGAGGGATTGATTGTTGGCTCTGCATCTGTTGAGCAGGTACTTGAACATATTGTACTTGAGGCATATATTGCTGTTGAGGAGCTTGTGCCTGTACAAAATGAGCACTCCCTTGAGTTCCATTGTTCCTATTATAATTGGGGTTATAGTTATTTCCAGATTGTGATTGGTTAAAGCTAGAGCTTCTACACTCTCTAGCAAAGTGTCCCAACTTCTGACACTTGTGACATCTCAGTTTAGATTTGTCAAAACCAATTTTTGTGTTACTGGTCAATCCTGGAAATTTCCTTCCTGACCTTTTATAAAACTTGTTAGTTTTAATGCTTAGCATGGCCAGTTGGTGAAGTATGTCCATTTCTTCCAAGTCATCACTGCTAAAATTTTTCAAATCATCCATGATAAAACATAGATTATCAGCAGTTTGACCTTGGTCATCATTGTCATAACCTGGGAAAGATCTTTCTGATGAGATCCCAGTGGTTATGTCAATATTGTCATAAGATCCATAGGAACAAGTTGGTGAATCTTGTCCCAAAAGTGCTGTACTACCTGGTAGGTAGTCATCAGCAGTTTTACCAGAAGTTTGTAATTTCTTCTTTTGATCGATTTCTCTTTCAAAAGTGAGTAATCTCCCATGGAGTTTTGTAAGAGTGAGGGAGCTAAAATCTGGTGAGGATCTTAAGACAATAGAGTAAGTTTCCCATTTGTCAGGCAGAGACCTTAAAAATCTATGTAACATAGATACTGTTGTATAGGTCTGCCCATTTAACTTTAGCTCAGAGATTAATGAGGAGAATCTTTCAAATTGTTGAGTCAAAGTCTCCCCATTAATATAAGCAAATGTTTCATATTGTTGAGCCAAAATTTCTCTGGTGTTGGCAATCACCTCTTCAGTTCCTCCAAACTGTTCTTTAAGACAGTCCCAAAGTTCTTTGGCACTTTCACAATGTAAAAGGCCAGAGTATATTTCATTTGGGAGAGCCATTGCCAACATAGAGAATGCCTTAGCATCTAGCTCAAGTTTTAGGAAATCTTCATCTGTATAGTCTTTGGGATCCTTAGGAATCCCTTCTTTTGTTTCAAGGTTTATGTTTACTGGTTTGTGTGGACCATATATCACAGATCTCCAACAACCAGTGTTGGTTTGTGACAAGGTGTGTGCCATTCTTTTCTGCCATATATTGTACTCATTTCTCACAAGCATGGCAGGTTTGGTGGCAGAACCAGTATTATGTGGATCCATTTTTAAAGAGTTATAGATTTGTCTGATGACTCTTTTAAGTGATGGATATTGATAAAAAGTGAACTTTTGATCTTTTTATTGAATATCAATAAGAGCTTTGTGTCTGATTCTCAATTTGTTAGATTGATATGTGATCAGATAAACCAATGCTCTGATACCAATTGTTGGATCAGTTTGCTCTTGTTTGCTAAGTAAGAACTTGCTATCTTGACACTTAAGTGTTTAGCAAGTCCTAGTAAATCAGATTATAAGCACAGCGGAATGTTATAAGTTAAAGCAACACTTTTTATGCAAAGGCAGAGTTGTAACTCCCCCTTGATGTTTGAAACAAGATAAATGACAAAGTATTTATTATGAATCTAAGTTGTAAATGAGAATTAGATACTTAGCAAGATTCACAATAAATACAGAAATGGAATAATAACAATGAGAGTGTTTGAAGGATTTTTCTGTTTAAAAATCAATGTCTAAAATAGAAGGTTGAAGCCTTCTATTTATAGACGATTACATGCATGTATCTTGCCTAAAAAGCAAGCACAGAAAGTCCAGTTACAAGTTGCACAAGTTGCAACATTGAAAGAAACAAATAAAGCTAAAAGTAATATTAAACAATAAACTACTGATGCAAAAGGGCGGTGGCAAATATCTTCTGCTAAGTGCTGATGAAGGACAACTACTGAAGAGTAGTTTTGTCTTCAGTACTTCTGAAGTGAAACTTGTCTGGTTTGGACTTCAGAACTTCTGCAACTTCAGCACTTCTTCATATCTTCTAATCAGCAGTTTCTTGTCTTCTATTCAGTACTTCTATTTAGCCAAAAATGACAGAAGTGAATTAGACTAAGGTTTACAAAAGTGGTTTCACCAATCCTCTTTGTCCTAACAGTAGCCTATGAAGATGCGCCGGGTGGAGCGAGGGTTAAGTTTGTTTGGTTCAGTGACAGAGAAGTTGGGGTAGCAGGAACAACCAAAGACTCGAAGGTGATCATATGTATGGTGACAGAGGTATAAAGCAAATGTGGGGGTATTGTAGTTAAGACAAGTGGTGGGGAGAATATTGTGAAGGTAGGCTCTGGTACCATGATAATGTATCAATTGTATTGTGTATATTCCATTGAAGATAGCATCTATCTATCTATATATATATAAAAGAAAACTTATATGCTGACGTGGCGTGCAATGGAGGCCTCAACCTTCCATTGAGAGTGCCACGTGACATCATAATGGAGAGTTTTTGGTGTTTTTGAATTGTTTCCTTTTTTAATTAAATTGAGTTATTTTAGGAAAAAAGAATTTAAAAATAAATTTAAAATTTTCTCTCTCATATTTCCTCCCATAATTTTTAAACGTTTATATCTTTTATATACGGGATTTTTTAAAGAAAAAAAATTACACCAAATTAACGAGCGTTTTATTATCTTTTCAACGAGTACCATAGTGCTATATAAAAAACGGAGAAAAAAATGACTATTTTTTGTAACCCGCGCTTTGTGGCAGGAGCTTCTGTTGCGTTGAGAGTTTGGTGGACGTTAAAGATCGCGCGTCGCTATGGGAGCTCCTGTTGCGTGGAGGGTTTCGTGGACATAAAAGATAATATTAAATGACTGTTATTCTCACGTGGGCTTCAAAAAATACTCGCGGCTAAAAGCTAAAAGTTTGGTGGTTAAAGTTTGAAATTCTAAAAGCTAAAACTTTGGTGGTCAAAGTGGAAGAAATTAAAGTACATAACTTGGTAAGAAAGTTAGTAGTCAAAGTTTGGTGGTCAAATAGGGAAGAAAGTAAAGACACTGTAAGTGTCTATACTTTCATAGATACTATAATGATGAATTTATACTTCATAGTGGGCGTTTGTGGTGACGTTCCATTTAACCCAATATTGAAACCTTTCCAAAATTAATGATTGAAGAAATATGTACCCGTGTGTGCGCATGACCCCCTATCTTTATGCACGTTAGCAGAAGTGCTGATCAAAGCTTCCAGAGGCCGACACACGTTTCCTAGTACATGCCAGTTGTGACCTGTCAAAGAAAGGGACATGCAGCCAATCATAGGCCATTATTCCCTGCTGCATGATCACTTGCAGGTACGAGGTACAAAGAAAGGACTAAAAAGACGATTGCAAAACACGTGGACCTATCACAGGAAGACAACGAGCGCCCAAGCTCCAACGGTTGACAAACGTTGGGACCCGAGCAGGACAGCTGTCATTCTTAAACAAACCAATCACAGGACGGCTCACAAGCCAATAAATACCCCTTCTCCCCTATGGAGAAGGATTCATTCTGTTACACACACAAAAACACACTTAGAAAATTCTCTGATAATTGAGAAAGTCTTATTATAGTCGAAATATTGTAACATTTATATTCGAGTACTTGTAATCGTCCGGCTACTACCAATAAAATTATCTCTTTACCGTGCTCGTCTTTATACTTGTTAGTCCAGTTGTATAGTAAAATACAACTTAAACGGAAAATGTTGTATAGTTAAATACAACGAACATAAACTAGTTGTATAGCAAAATACAACAAACCTAAACTAGTTGTATAGTAAAATACAACACAAACAAACAATTGTGCAATAAAGCGCAACACAAACTGGCTATTGTATAGTAAAATGCAATCCAAATAAACATTCGCATGGTAAATGCAATGAAAAATTCGGAAAAATTACAACACTAAATCATTCTGCGTAGTAAGGCGCAATTAAAGTTAAACCTAAGGCTGCAGTTTAAACAACAACCGCAATGCAGGCCTCGCGCCTGTGCTTTAAGGAAACGGCGGGACTGCATCACCTCGCACCAACACAATAAAGTTTTGAGGGCAAAGAATGCGTTCAAGCGCAAACCTGTTAACGTCATACATATATAAACCTTTGCAAATAAAAAGGCACGACATGGACGGCATTCATAAATATAACAAAAAAGACAAGTCATTCATACACAACAAAGCGAATAAGCAGGCGTAGTGTTCACAAATTTACATGACAAAAGAAATAAAAACCAAGAACATCAAGAACAGCCTTCAACTGGATTTAGTCACAAACGGCGAGTCGCTCCATTAATCATCCTCATCGGACCCCGAGAAGTCAACCTTCTTACCAGCTTCAGGGTCGTCTGCCTTACTCGTCCCGCTCGCCACCGTCCACTCGCGTTGATCACGTACGTGGGTGTACCCAGATTTTGCTAAGGATTTCTTGAGCTCATAAACCGTTGGCCTCCCTTCATGACTAACAATAAACTCCACCAGCGCAAGGTCCAACCCATCATACTCGGAGGACTTTTTGGCAAGCAGAGCGTTCACATCCTTACCATGCAGCACGAACTCCTCGAGCGTCTTGCCATCCTTGGCATGCTGGCAACCCTTGAGGAAACCCTCTTTGCGCCCAACAAGTTTGGACGCGGCTGTAAAGACGGCCATAGCTTTGTGCACTTTGTTGCCATTGTTAGCATAGTGGGCCACGTACAAACATACAAAATGAATAAAATGAAAACAAAAGAAAGGAAAGCAGCATAAGGGTTTGCAGCATATCTCGGGGATGCATTTAGTGAACAACCATTTGCGGTCACCCTGGAGTAGGTAGGCCTCGTCCTGCACATCCAAAATCTTGTCCGCAATCTCATCCTTTTCCTTCAATAAAGACGACTTCTCCGACTCTAAAGCCGCAACCTTCTCTTTCAAGTTCGCCAACTCAGCATCTTTCAACTTCAGAGAGTCGCTGGCGGAAGTCAAAGCCACATCCCGCTGCTCAATCACGTTACGAAGGCGCAAGGCCTCCTTTGAATCTGCGCCTATAACTAGCTCTAAGCTTCTACTCACTTTCAACAGTAGTCTTGAGCTTGCGGTTTGTCATCGCGCAGGCTTCTTTACATTGAGCCTCGCGTTCGGCCAGAATCTTCTCCGCCTTCTCTTTTTTTTCCCGGGCAGTGACTGCTTCCCACCTGGCCACCTTCACCGCCCGAGCTTGAGCTTCACGCTCCAATTCATTAACCCTCTTTTCCTCCCCAAACTTTTCCCTCTCCTCCAAGGCGTACTGCCTATCTTGGAGCAGAGCCCCCCACTCGCGAACAATTTCCGCAGAGGAAGAGAGAAAACTAGCCAAGCGACAACATTATCTTCTAGCAAATCGTTGCGGGGCCTAGTCCGCTGAAATACATGTTCAGCGGGCGGTATGTAATTGCTGAGGAATTCTCGACAACTTTCGAGGTCTGAAAACCGGCTGCCATGAACAAGCCCCCAATAAGGCACGAGGGCCTTGCCCGCATCACACGGTTGAAATATATTTGGGTAGGGGATGGTTTCAACCCCATCAGAACGACTCGTTGCGCGCTCATAGAAGACACCTTCTTGCATCGGTCTTTTCCCAACATCTTTCTCAACAATCTCCTTCTCCTAGCCACCCTCCTGCGATGTAGGATCTTCCAAAATCTCCTCCTAAATAAAGGCCAGGGCGGAGATGTAGGAGGAGTAAGGATCCGCAGGGGCGACGATGCAGGAGAAGTAGGGATCCGCGGGGGCTGGATGTGGGTGGAGTAGGGGAAGCGCAGTCGGCGAGGGGGTCTTATCTTTTTATAAAAGGGGGAATGATCATCCCCACACCAACAATATTCCCAGCTGTCTGCTCTCCCCTAAACTTAGTCTTCTCACCGCCACTCCCTTGCTAAGCAAGATCATCTGAAAGAAAGACAAAATATTTGCAAAGCGTTAATGAACTGATAAAGAAAATAAAGCAACTAGAAGGACAACTATACTTACCAAGGAAGTCATCTTCCGCATCAACAATGATGGCATCCAGGTGCACCTTCTTCACAGGCGGAGAAGACAGATTTCCTCTGAAGAAACAATAAGTAACACGGTGATTATTACTAATCACTGAGGGGTTTATACTTACGTAACTACAAGGTTAATCCTTTACCCAAACCGTGATGGTGACCCTTGTGGATGTTTAGTGTATGTGAGTGTGTGTATGAAGTGTGTGAGAACACGAGAGTTAAGTGGTTCGGTCTTTAACGACCTACGTCCACTGTAAGTACACCGGAATGATATTAATAATGAGAGATTACAAGGATAGTATGTAGTTGTTATGGCTATTTCTGAATGAATCTACAAGGATTGCATCTAATCCTATTTATAGGCACCGAAGTGGGCTGCGTGGAGAGGCCCACAGGTGACACCATTGGCTTAGGCCCAACCGAGGCCCAAGTCCATGGTTCTTCTGAAAATGGCGGGAAAAGGCAGGTTACTGTTGATGACGTCACGCTATAGTGTGGTCGTTGTTGCAGCTGGACACGTGGCGGATTTCTGGTGGTGCATAGTAACGTCGTACTTGCTACAGTGCTCAGGCTATCTTTGCCGTCTGATGTGACGTCTGACAGTTGGCGAGGTAATGCCTGCTGGTCACTGTTCACGACAGCATGCACAGTGTAGGCGTTCACCTTTTGTACTATCTGCCACATGTCCTTCTCCCGCTGGTGTGTATTCTGACATGGATCTTTATGAATCTTCCTTCTGCCGTTCTTTGTACTTCGTATGAAAGGTGCTAAGGGAAGATTCCGCGCGTTGTTACACGCGCGTATCAGGTGTTGTTTGTTGCTTATCGTATGTCTTGGCGCGCGAGACATGTTGATTGCTTGTCCCCGCGCGAGTGCGTTCCTTCGCCATGATCTGGCGTAGGGTTGTTGTTTCACGGGGATAGGGACGCCTTTCAGATTAGGCTCCCTATCCCTTCATCCTCTAGTAGGCTTCTCAACATATTTGCGCCTGGAAGGCGAACGTTTGTTCCTCACGTTCTTCTATTCCTGCTCCTTAGGCGCCACCTTCGTCATCTCAGGAATCAATACAGACTTACCAGACTCATCAACAGTTGTCTTGGTGACCTGATCAACATCCGCCATCTCTGTTAAGTCGATAGTGGTGACGCCTCCTTGCGTGAACGCATCTGAAAGTTTAAAATATCCACGTTAAATTGGGTTATAATTCTGAAGGTAACGGCCCACCACCTTACGATCCAGATAAAGGGAAAAGTCATCACCATCATTGTCGCTGCCCTCAGACTTCTTGTTTCGGCAGGGAAGCCTCTTCAACACATGGTCTTCCTCCTATGTATCCTTGTCCGTCTCCTACTGAACAAAGGTAGGAGACGGCACCTTATTGCTTCTACCTATGGGCGCAACACACTCGGGTGAGGAAACATCACTCACACTGTGCGACTCATCGCTAGTAGGGATGAGCATCCGACACCGAATACCGAACTGATACCGATCCCGAACCGATCCCGTACCAAATCGAGGGTGTTCGGCATGGTATCAGTACTCACATTTAGAGGTTTTCGGTTTCGGTATCGGTACGGGATCGGTATAGTATCGATATTTTAAGGTAAAATACCGATACCATACCGGTACCGTATCAATACCGAACTGATACCGTACCATACTGTATGTTTTCGGTATCGGTATTGGGTTTTGAGGGTTTTCGGGATCAGTATTTTCTGGATCGGTATTGGTATTGGTTGGTACATATACCGTCCCGAGCTCATCCCTAATCGCTGGACAAAATAATAAGGGGACACCCTGGAGGCATATATATGTTCAGATGCATAACATCTAAAGGGGTTACAAGGAGCGCACCTGTCTCAGCAGTTAAAGGGTGAATGGCGGTTGACTTTGACGGTGGGGCGAAGATCCATTTGTCATTCCTTCACGCCCGTGCACACTCATCCTGCACGCCCGTGCACCCCCTGACAACTCTATAAATGGCAAGCCCACCTCAATCATTTGTCATTCCTTTTTGTGCTTTCTTGGGATGACTTCCAAGCTTTTTTCAGAGATTTTGGGGTCTTGTGGGAGACTTTAGGGCCATCCTAACATCCCACCAAGGTTAGGCTTCATCCTACCTTGATTATCATGGCCAAGAACGGAGTCGTAGGTTTAGTTCATGCAATTAAACATCGAGGGTCGTGCGGTTTGCATTAGATACATAGCATCAAGATGATGGAAGGCTTGTCTATGAGCAGCCATATTCTTGTGTTGATAATTTATTATGGTTGTATATTTCTGTCTCCGAACCCATTTCAATTTGTAGACTTTTATTATTAGTAGTAGTTTATTTTTAGTTATTTGGTGTGTTATCTTCTTAACTAATTCTTGTTTGTTTATCTGTGTGACAGGTTCAACTAGTGATTAACTTGATAAATCTAAAACAACCCTAACTTAATTAATAAAATAAACTATCATGGGTTTCGATCGGCTTCTGATAGTCCTGAGCTAGATCCAAAGCAAGGAAACTGATAGTGAGACAGATCCCTCGAGCTTCTGATATCCAAACCGGGTTCTAAGCAATGGCTTCTGAAGTAGACCAGATGATGACCGTCTGTCGTCAAGGGTCATACAAAACCTAAATAACCTAGGTAGCCAGGGTAAGTAGGGAATATCGAATCCACGAGGAGCATGTGGTTAATATCACATAAATTATTTGTTCGCCTAATCTAGTTATCAAATAAATATAAAAATACAATTATGAATAATTTGGAGTTTTGATTTTAACAACTAATTATATTTCTAGATCTAAACAGTAATAAAGATAAGTAACTTTCACCCGGGATTCTATTTGTACAATCTTGCAACCTATTCGATTTAACTACAAGAACACCACATAGACATGGCCTTGGTTATCCTCTCACAATAACTAGCTATCCTGTTACAATAACTATTCAGATTGAAATAATAACTAAGGACAGTTTACTTAATGGTAATTAAATTAGTTATCCTGTCACAATACTAAAGATGATCTTTGATAGTAATCGAACAATTTAGTTATCCTGTCACAATAACTAAAGCCGATATCTAACACCAACCGTGCAACCTAATTATCCCTAAACAAATATCAACCAACCTCCCTATGATGCCAGAAATCACAGTAAATAGATAAATTGATTCAAATATAAGCAAGGTTTGTTCAATCCAACACAAGTAGTAAAAATAATAGTTCATGCGTAATTAAAACGAGTTCAGAATACAAAATCGATACAAAGATTCACTCGGAGAAAAGCTACAAAAGATTTAACTGTGCATCTCCCTCTTTTCTTTTCTTCGTGCACAGCCTTCGAGCTTTTTCTAAAAGCTGCCGTCAAAGATCATCCTTCTCCAATAATAATATTCCCCTTTTTATTGCTGCTCAATCCCCCATAAGTGTGGGCTGCTTATGTAATTTATCTCCAACCCCTTGATTGGGCCAATTAATTTTCTCTTGCATAAAACCTCCATTTCGTTTTAATTCTTAAAGGCCCATATGTTTGCAATGTTCATTAATTCCAACTTTTGAATTTTGTATTCATGGTGATTGTGGCGATGGTTTGGCGCATTTGGGATGCTCGTAACATAAGGGTTTTTGAAGGTAGTTTTGTTCCGGTGAGGATTTCTTGCGACTTGATCAAAGAAGACTGCTTTCTTTGGTATACTCTCAAATGCGGATCGGCCAATATATCGTGTGAGAATTGGAAGAACTTTGATGTTTCGGGTTTTGTTTAATTTGGGGTGTTCTTCCTAGTGTTGTCGTGTGTTGTTTTGGTTTTTTCTTCCTAGTTGTTTCTTGCTGGGCCTATATATATATATATATATATATATATATATATATAGTTTTTGGCCATTAAAAAAAAAAGATCATGACAATGTTAACTCAATCATTTATGTAGCCTTTTCTACACCATCAATTAATAATTATGAACTTTAATAATAAAATGGTAATGACCTTCATGTTTCATTTATTAATTTAAATTCATACGTTTAAACTCATTTTCTCTAATTGGATCGTTTTAGCTAATTTAGCACCCAAGCACTAGCAAGACACCTACAGACTAAGTACCTCAAAACATAACGAAAAGACACAAAATAAAAACTAAAATATTCACAAAAGTAGCTTATTAACAAGGTGTGTTTACAAACACATCAACCGATCCGAGTGACACGTTTCTGGTTCTTACCAGATGTATGAGTGACTTTCTTGGCAAAAGGGAGGATTCCCTACGGGTGCACCAGTGATCTTCGGAAGTTTATCTGATCAATAAATTATTAAGTTGTCACTTGTAAGATAAATAAAACAAGAATATTTTACCTAGTTCTCATCATTCCAAAGCCGTTAACCAATGAAGGATACGCTGTCCCTCAAGATGACTGTAAGAGAGACTTTTTGGTGTTCAAAAACCGTCTCCTAGGTAGGGGGTACGCTATCACGAGGGCTAATTGTAAGAGAGATCCTTCGGTACGGAAGCAAGAGCTAAGTGAGGTTCACCAAGCCTCTATTATAATTTAAGAAGATAAACTCGAGGACAAGTGCTTAAACTAGCGGCTTGGCGGTGGTTTGGGCAGTACCCGATATGTAGGACTTAAACGGTGGTAACACAAGTCTACAGAGTTATGCGGTGATGCGCACCTTGGACACACCACTCATCAGTGGAGCCGTTTCTCTCATAACCCGGAGCCAAACTTTAAAGGAGCTGCACGACGATGCGAGTTGGACCAAGACCGCATGTCAACCGGAGAACGATGGCTTACGAGCCAGTAGTCCGAAGAAACCTTTATGGGGACTCGTACACTTCCTCTGTGCATGACCCATAGAGTTGCCATAACGTCATCCCTTATATATTTCTTTTCTCATCCCTAACTATGAAGGGACTGTTCACACATGTCCTCCTTATCAATAATTAATCTTAACACTACTACTATAATAAATTTAACTACTTATGTACATGTTTAATATCCCTACTATTTTTATTTTTATCTTTTTTATTTTCAAAACCAAAACCTTTTTCAAAAACCATTTTTTCTTAGAACCCCTCCATTTTATTTTCTTTTTCAAAACCTGATTAATTAATGTGATGAAAGGTTGAGTAGGGGAAATTGTGTTCTCTAGGAATACGATACTCGATATTTACCCTATAAACCTATACTATACACGTCAGGTTCTCTACCGATGTGTTGGTTTAGTTTCTAAGTAATTATCGTTTACTTATAAATTTAAAACTTGTTTAAAGGTTTAGTAAAAATTAATGTTTTTCCCAAAACCAATGTTTTGGAATTAAAATATCAAGTTTTTGGCACCGGGAAAATGATATCTTTTCTAATCACTAAAACCAGACACATCACTCCCGAACATACCTTGCTAGATCGCTTCCGCTGCACCGATTCAGTAGACCAGTGACATAGAACCTTGTTAATCGACGTTGGATTTCGACCAAAATAGGCTGGCGGCAATGGTCGCCCATTTAAAAAGATTAACTTTCATAGTTTTGTCTAAAATCTAGCCTACTTTCTTTTCTTTTTCTTTCTTTTTTTTTTTTTTTTTTTTTGTGTTGTAAATCGGCTGATATGGGTAAGCCTACACTTTTTGTGAGGCGACAAAGACAGTAGTGCTGACACTTTTGGCAAAAGCACAGGCTAAGCCTTCCCATTTAGAGGCGTAACACTAAGGCTGTTCACGAGCCGAGCCGAACCGAGTGGATCTTTGCTCGTGCTTGGCTCATTTACAAACCGAGCCGGTAACCGAGTGAGCATTTTTCGAGCGTACATTCTTTCGAGCGAGCGGCGAGTTTTTTTGACAACCATAAATTTGAGATGTTTCCTTTAATATTTTCGTTGCTTGACTAAAGTTCGACTGTACGATGACGACACTAAGCCTGAGGTCCGGTTGTTCGAGAATGAGGCTCAGGTTGAGGCCGGTGAGGCGATGAGCATACTACAGAGAACGACTGTCGCATTGTGACGTTGGTTGATAGCGGGAGACGATTGATGGCAGACAACTAATGAGAATAGAAAGTCAAGCATGTCTTTTCACGACTTAAGGTTTTACGATTAAACTCAGTGTTAAGTTATCATTTGGTTGAGTAGGCCAGTAACTATAAATATAATTGTATCTATGCATATATTAAGTCAAACCCAATAGTGTGATATGGATAAAACTATGTATATAATTGTAATTAACGTGTGTGTGTATATATATATATATAATAAATTCATATAAATTATATGGAGCAAAGCGGGGCTTTACTCGTGTTTGGCTCGTTTACAAATCGAACCAAGCCGATTGGCTCGTTTATAACCGAACGAAAAATCAAGCGAACATTTTCCGAGCAAATTCCAAGCAAGCGGCGAGCGCCGAACGATTTGAACAGCCTACTTAGCACCCACTTTTAGGTGTCAGCTATTGCATAGGCCATTGTAAGGAGTTTCAATATGCGAATAAATATGGTATATCACCTTACTTCTTTCGTCTGTGAGGAAGAAATCAAATTGAAGAGCTAATGGATATGTGCAAAACTCGTTATGCTCTGGTAAAGACAATATACTTTGACCACCCACTTTTAGGTGTCAGTTAGGCTTAGCCCACATTTTTTTAATGTGTTAAAAACTCATATCTATCCTATTTTTTTTGGTCAATTTTATATATAGAGTCAATAATTGAATGCTGTTTTGCCAACCCAAGTGGGAACATTTGAAAAAAAAACACAACATTGAAAGTACAATACGTTACTCAATGTACAACCTATACTCTATTTAACCCCATATTCTCCATGCTCTTCAATGCACAATCAAAAATGTCATCAGGCTGTAAAGGTAAACTAGCGGCTACCTTCTTACTTCTTTCAATTAAGTTATATGTTATATGATTTCATGAACAAATTTTAGAAGTTCCCATGTTAGAAAAGGAAACTAACAAATTTGTGTTTGGATGATTAATATAGGGAAGGATTCATGGCCCGAGCTTGTCGGGAAAAAAGGAGAAGCGGCAGCGGCTACAATTGAGAAAGAAAATCCACTAGTCAATGCTATCGTATTACGGGAGGGAACTCCCACTACTAGGGACTTCCGGTGCGACCGTGTGTGGGTGTGGGTGAATGATAAGGGGGTGGTGACTCGAACGCCTATCATTACTTGACCGAGCTAAAGGCTAGTTAATTAATAAAGCATGATCATCATATCGAAACTTTATGAATAAATATATCGCGTGTGCTTTTTCTAAATATTATGTCTACTATTGTTCAAGCTTTGTTGTGTTGTTTCGTGGCTAAGATATGTATAATGGTTCAATGCTTTAATAAATAAATAAAGTGTGATATGTATGATTGTCATATCCGTCACTTATGTAATTATTTGTTTGTTTTATAATTCGATTAAACAGGTCAATTATTGTTTAACGTAATTCCCGAGCACATGAGACAGTCAACAGTGAGACAAACTAAATTGAGCATATGGATTAATATGGTTATTTGGTTAAGTAAATTAGAGATTAATTAAATTTAGTATATAATAGTTAGGTTAGATAAACATGTTAGTGTACTCTATTATTATCTAATTAGGAAGTTGAGTCCTACTCTAATTGTAACCAAGACATGTCGTTTATAACCTGATAAAAGTTGTGATAAAGGCTATCAAAAGAGTAACCAGTTTTGAATAATTTTATTATTAATAAGATTGAGATTTATTCAATCTAAATTCTTTCTTCTACTTTTTTTTGTTCAATTTGATTGTCGAGTGAGACTTGAATTATTAATTAAAGTAAATGAGTGTAATTTAGTTAAGCTGAACCCCGTTGACATCCAACAACTCAAATAAATTTAAATCATCGAACAAATATTTTTAAAGTGTAAATATTTGTTACCCATATTGACAGGGCCAAGAGTCATATAATCAAAAAGTAAAGTAAAGGTTACCTTTTTAACGGAAAACTCTTAATGTTAGAAAAAAAGAAATAATTTAGGGATAGGTGAGCGACATCATCTACCAAAATAAAGGATCCGCAACTCATTGCTTTGCTTGCTCATTGCTAGTCATATTTCTAGCTAAAGTTTTATTATGTTTCCTTTTATTTCAAATTGTAATTGTGTATAAGTTTGGCTCTTTTCTTCCAATGTAAATCATCACAAAGAAATACAATTCAGCTTTCTTAATCTCTTTTACTTGTCAAAGATGGTATCAAAGCAGTGTTTTTTATTCTTGGAACACTCTGCTCATCATCTACGATCTATTCGAGAGAATTCCAAAACTCAAACCCAGAAAAAAATCCAAAGGAAAAAAACTCCCAAAATAAAAAACCCATTGCTTCACAAACCAAAAATCGTCATCTCAAACCAAAATACCAAAATCAAGAATCAAATTCTCAAACCTATTCAACCACTTCAACCGACGGTGAAAAGCAAGGTACAACTATTTCTGCCCTCGGTACAACCATTCAAAGCAAAACCAAAATCAACACGCTAAAACCCAAACCAGCAAAACCTCAACCCAAATCCAACTTTTGCTAAAACCCATCAATGAAGATTATTTTCGATAAAGAAACTCATCTCTGGCGAACTCTCCTTCCAGCAACTACAACAACAGCAACGCCGCCCTTCCCAAAACATCTCAGATCCAGCATTCCCTTTAAACCCGATAAAACAGATCTAAAGCGTGACCACTGCGGTATGACAAGACACACCAAAGAATAGTGCTTTCGGCTCGTCGGTAATCCCGAATGGTGGTCCGATGGTCACAAGAAAGGCACAAAGACCATGGTTCAGGTGAAAGGGAAATTAACCAGCACCGGTAACCGAGAGGACACCCGAGATGGAATAAAGAGCGACGTTGGTTTTGTAGGGATATCAACGGCCATTAACAAGGTAGAAGATGACTTTTGTTCAGGGATATCAACGGCCATTAAAAAGGAAGAATATGACTTTTGTGGAGGTATTGGGTTTAAGAGAGACAAACTCTCGAAAACCCCATTTTATCTAACAAATAATTGCAGTTCAGTCCCTCAAATAAAAAAATAATTAATTGATAAATTTTATAATGGAAAGTTTTAAAAGGTGCAATAATCAACCAAATTATAATGGGTATATAAACATGGCTCAAAATTACGGTGACAAAGAGGATGAGTCATGGATATTTGATGGTGGGGCGATCGATACCATGACTTATGATTTGACCGACCTTATCTCCTCAACCAAACCCAGAAAATCAAATATTAAAACGACAAATAGTGGAATGATGGATGTAAAAACAAGAGGAACAATTGATATCTCGTCAACAGTTAGACTCTCTAATTGTTTATATGTGCCTTCATCGTCACATAAACTTCTTTCAATAAGTCATGTTATGAAAGAACTTAATTGCTCGGTTCTCATGCAACCTACTTTTTGTATTTTACAGGATATCAGGACGGGACAGATCATTAGGCGTGGCACTGAAAGACAAGGACTGCATTTTGTAGATGAGGTGAATCAAAGTGGTACTGTGATGCTTGCTCATGAAAAAATAGAATGAGAAGCATGGTTATGGCATAGAGATTGGGAAATCCATCCACGGGTTATTTACATATTTTGTTTCCTAAAATTTTTCCTTCTAGTAATACGTCTCCTTGTGAAACATGTTGTCACACCCCGCCTAGGCGGGAACACGGGATGCAACCACGAAAGGTTTTCAAGCACAAGATTCGAGCAAACATTCATTTTTATTTAATAATAAAAGTACCAAACATGTTCAACAACGACAACCATCACAAAATACAGTTTAAAACCCATCACGGGATCAAAAGTTTTGAAACCACCAAAAGTGATAGTCGTGAATGAATGCCCAAACATATCCCAAGTTCCATCCATATCTTAGTTACCTGAACAATATGCATAAAAACTTTGTCAACAAAATGTTGGTGAGTTCATGGGTTTTGGAAATAAACAAAAATGTAAAGTTTAATGAAATCCTTGAATGACCCATCATTGTCTAGCTAAGATCAATGATAATAAACCATCATGAGTCCATAACCAAACCTTGACGAGTGGTGCCTCGCATATCGCACAATAAAGGCAATGTATCATCATAAAAGAAATGCAAGTACTCTTATGTCGTATGTATCCGGGTTAGAGCGACTAACCAAGAGCGGGGGTGTCAACCCAATAGATCTATTTAAGCATTTCTAGGCTAAATCCATAGCTAATGGTTACAATAAACTAAATATATGAGGGCTTTAGTGAGTACTCTAAACATATCGTCTCATGTACACCGGTCTGCTAGGAATTCATTCTAAAACTAGTAAACAATGCATGCTTTTCCCCAAAATATAAAACAGTAAAAAGGGGTCGTGGGAACTCACCTCAAGTCCGTGTGTAGTCTAGCAAGAGTGTATGTCCGACAACTAGGTATCCTGACTTATACGTCCTATATACATACTTGGGTACCTTAGAATTGTACAACAATGATCTATGGTAATCGTGATTCACCCAATCTCATGTGATACTTTCATTTAGTTTCTTGGTGACTTTCATGTTATGCAAAAATAGTTGTTTTATCAATGGAAAACCTCTTTTTATAAAATTAGTTCCTAACATGTGTTGTTAGTCATAAAACATATGTTTTTGTTCAAAATGAGATATATTATTTACAAACTACACGTGACCTTTGTTATATGTACACACAAACATTACATATATACGTGTATCCACACATACACACGCATACATACATACATACATGTATCATATATACGTATATCCCATTACATAACCATAGGCATTCATGTCCATGAGACTACACTTGTGCATACATACCCATATATATATATATATGCATCTTGGTAATCCATACACATTAACACCTATGTTTATATTTTTGTCATACACATACATATTACACACACACACACACATATATATATATATATATATACACACGCGCGCATATACCCACGGGTACACACATACATGTTCTACTTTCATACATATGTACACTTATAGGTTAAACAATTCATTATACTAGTACTTGTGACAAAAATACATATCTATGCATATATACATATCGCATACACACATATCTATTTAAGTTCCAATGTGTTTTCATAAAACTAGTTTTTATAAGTTGAGATCTAAAGTAGTATATGCCTAAACATGGCATCTATATCATAAGTATGGGTGAACACTAGTATGTAAATGAACTAAGACTAGTGTATGAAGATAAACAATAACTATGGAAACAAAGAGATAGGATGGATCTTCATACCTTACTAGGTGAGCTTGGAAACTAGGGAGGAGTTGAGTGTAAGTGTGTGTTTAAGAGTGACTAGTAAAGACAACCATCACAAAATATTGTTTAAAACCAAACACTTGATCATAAGTTTTGAAAACACGAAAGCTAATAGTTGTGAATGAATGCCCAATCATATCCCAAGTTCCATCCATCGCTTTAGTTACCTGTACAATTACTTTTATGTTGATATGAAATCACTTAGATTCACACTCAACAAAACTACTTCAAAATTGTGTCCTTAAGTGACATACCTTGTCGTTTTCTTTTAAAGCTATGTATACTTAGGACACTCTCCCAATTTTAAGGTTAAAACCTCTACATACTTCCAACAACTTGAAGGTGGTAGACATATCAACATGGCCTCCACTTTCAATAGAAAATCTTTTAGAACAAATCTTGCCCGATTTATTAAAGATTTGTATTAACATATATTTCTTCCACGTGTTAAAATTCACCCTTGTGAATTTCCACGAAAAATTTTAATGAAATATGTCGACATGTCTTGTACTTATGTATTCCATCTCAAGATACTCACAACTTCCTTTTATGATTCTCTCATGATGTGGTTAGACAATTGATGCCTCATCTTTGACTTTTAGTCAATGCAACAACTTTTAAGTTGTTTATGTCCAAATCTTTCCATGTACTATCCGTTTATAACAATGTTCTTTAAACATTGTATAGTTGACGTTATAATTATTTTCCGATAAAGAAAAAAAAACATTTCATACGTCATAAACCTTTGATTTATTTCTTTGTAAAAAAATGCATGTGTTATCCAAAGATATTGAACACAAAACAACAATATACATTTGAAACTAAATCAAAAAGTGCAAAACACTTTAAAAGTTTAAACGGATACATAGACATATCTACACATCAAATCTCATAGTGTTATCATCTTCAATACTTTTATCATCCGATCAAAATCATCACAACGATATCGTCTCGTAACATGTCTTCAGAACTCTATGCACTTATAAGTACAAGTTCCTCATTTGATAGTGAAAATTTAATATTGGGCAGTCACAAATCTATTCAAAACAACACCAAGTCGTTAAAAAGACTACAATTAAGTAGTAAATCTTGAACAATTAATCTTGTTCACAACAACACCAAGTTGTTTTCCGCCATATAGTGTCAATGAGAACACTACTTTGGTTCAACATATGCTACATCTAGCAAAAGTAACGGACCGTTTGAATTACTAAAAATATGCAAAACTTTGTTTTAAAAACATTCTAAAACATTTCCTTAGTTTTGCAATATATTATATTTATAATATCAATACGGGTTTATGAAACCGTATATCGAAACCCAAAATATCAAACTATTTTATATGATTTCAGTTTAATACACATGTATTATAACGGTTTCTAACATACATGTTAAAAAAAACTCATGTTATAACGCGCACGTTATAAAATTCAACGTTTACATAAAACGTTTTCCAATGATATAACTTATAAAAGAATCCATTCATTAAAGAATCCATTTCTAGTGAACATCCTAGAAAAGTAAAATGTTTAGATAAAACATTTTCATTTTCTAACAAACATTAAATGATCCTAACGCACACGTTAGAGACATGTTTTACATGAATATTTATAAATATTCCATTTCATAAAATAAATCGTATCTAAACTTGTATCAGTGATAAAAGTTTACTAACACACATATTAGAAAACTAATATGAGTTCTAACGCGCACATTTTGAAGTATTGAAACTTCAATACGAAATATATTATACATATATAAAGTCTCTCATTTATCAACATTTAACAAGAGTTTGATTTTTATTAGTGCCTTAAAATTCTAATAGGGACTAATAATAAACATTTCTTTTTCTTCTTCTTTAAAACTTTTTTTTAAGTTTAAAGTGCACTTTTTTACTTATTTTATTCCACCCTTAATAATAAACATTTCTTTTTCTTCTTCTTTAAAACTTTTTTTTTTACTTGTTTCATATTATTTGGTCTTTTAATTTTTTAATTTGCATTTTTGCATATGAAATTATTTCGTGTATACAAAATTAATTACATATTTGTAATTATTTGTATCTATTGTTTATTAGTAGTGTGTATATTGCATACGGTAACAGTAATAAAAATAAATAAAAAATAAAACTTATTAATATGAACGTGCTCTAAAAAGTGATTTTCAAAAAGAAGGTAGAAATAAAAAAATAAAGTTTTTGTTTTGGTTTTGTGAATTTTACATAAAAATATACGGGTTTTAACTTTTATTTAAAAAAATGAGTATATAAAAACAAAAAAAATACAAAAAAAAAAACTAGTAATAAAAATAACAACAAATACATACTAAGTTTTAATCTATATTTATATATTCAGAAGGTTTTACTATCCAATCTCTATACATATTTTGACGTGATTCGAAAATATATTCCCAAACATCTACACTGCTTTATCTCTTTAGCGTCCATATGTTGTTTGTATTAGCCATTTGGGTACTCTCCTTGCAATTCTACCCTTACATAATGGTCACCGCCTACAAGTACAATCATAATTATCTTGAACTCTTGGAAATGTTCAGGGCCTTTCCAAAGCGGGAAACATGTCGAACTGTTTGTTCAGGACCTTTACAAGTGCAATCGTAATTACCTTTAATAATGTTGTTGTTTATATATATGTTTATATAGAGAGAGGGGAAAATAGTTGGAAAATAAATTATGCTTTGATATAAAATGGAATATTTTGTCCTTTTAATTCATATTTTTTTATGTTCAAAATGCATTCAAAATATGAAGAATACCGATATATGATTTTTTTAATAAAAACATTTGATATTCTAAGACCATGTGTATAAAGCTCCTGTTTCTGATTGGTTCACGTGACAGCTGAGTCAGTATGGTGGTTTAATTCAAAATAGGGGTGTAGTGGGGGAAATAAATGGGGGACGCTATTTTATAAAAGACAAAAAAAAACACTTGAACCAATCAACAATCATCACCTCCACATGGCAGAAGAAGACATGCAAATCAAAAACACACCTAGCGCTATAAAATTAACGCCCAAACCCAAATTGTGAAAATAGCGCCCCTATGTTTTGGTGTTTGGGGCGCTATTTTTTAATTTTTTGGAGAGATAACGCCCACTACGATAAGTCTAAGGATACAAGATTATTTTAAAAACTAATAAAATATAAATGGATCCATCTAAGTCATATAAAGTGTTTCATTAGTTGATAAGATCGTAAGTTAATGTTTGTCGGATTAATTAAAGTTTAATAATACCAATCCTTCACTGTCGTGCCTAGGGGCGGGTGAGAGGTTGGGTTTTCCCCGGTTTCGGGAACTGCATGGGTGGGCCTGGCTACGCCAGCCGCCCGAGGTACGTATGGGCCCTCCATTGGGTTGGTCGTGTGGGTCTATCCATAGTGTGGGGACTCCCCTGGTTAGCCAGGCATAAATGTTTGTTAGCCATTAAAAAAAAAGATACAAACTATAGAAAAAAATAAATAAACATGAAAATAATTCTTCTTCCACATGAGGCAAATGTCTAAAGTAATTAATGTTTGTTTTAGTTGTTAAATATAACTAATTGTAAAAAGAGAATTTATTTTTATTGGCATAAGAGTAGTCAAATATAATTAATGTCATAGATGGTCCACATAATAATCTATTAAAAAAATTATTTGAGGTCTCAATGGGTGTATGAATTATGAGTTGATGTTAGAGGGTGTAGGAATTCCAGATCTCTCTTAATAAAATGAAATAAAGAACTCAACTCAAGAGTGTCGTTAATAATTTCACAAAATATCAATTAAGGAGGTGTTTAGGATTGATTATTCAAAACAGATTATGCGTTTCGGAAAAACAGAGGTGGAGCTGCTTATAGATTATTGCGTTTTGGTAGCCTAAAATCTGATTATCTGCGTTTTCAAAACGTAATAATCTAAAAATCACATTCAAAACGCAATCTCAAACACCCTCTAAATTCCATAAACATTGATAAGAGAATAGATTTAAAACGATATGAAAGTTATTTCGTAAAAACGATAAAAAATGTGTAAAAAAAAGTACGAGTATACCATATGTCCCGAGTCCCGACGGTGGTCCTCACAAACATTCTGACAATGGATTCAAATTAGATATGAAATTAACATTGGTAAGTGTTCATAAAAAACGTTAAAATTGTGTACTGAATATGTGGCTAAAAATACTATTGGCATCCAGAACATTATTTGAATTGCTCTGTAATTTTTGTATACTACTATGCTTTATTCAACTCAAGATTAGATTGCATAAAACAAGTAAAATATGGAAAATCACTATTACAAAGAAAATCCATTGGTCGATGCTAACGTGGTATATGAATATTCTGCCGCCCTTGCGAACATCATGTCTAACCGTGTGGAGGACCGAGGATGTGATGAAATATGAGGGAGTGGTAATCGGATAGTTAATTAGGCGAGTTTGTTCGATCAAAGTTTTGTAAACAAACAATTAAATGATGCATTCTTATTACATATTTTGTGACTGCCGTTTTTAAATTTTGTTGGGTAAGAGTTTTTATGCGTTCTTGTCGATCAAAGAGTGTTTGATACGTGGCGTATGTATGAGTATATCTATCCCTATGATAGTTTATATTAAGAACAACGTTAGATAATAAACCTATTTTAGTAGATATTGCAATAGAATAATAGGTAGATGAGCAACATGATTTGACACGACGAGATATTGCTATGCACGATCTTCTACAACCTGTCTAGAAACCTTACAGCTTTGGGAGCCGCAGAGCCAGAGAAATCAAAAGCGAAGGGAATGTAGACATACTGATCCTTAGCACACACTTTTTCATGCTTGAAAACTTTCTTTGCCACAACTTTCAACGCAGTCTGTCCTGCCACAAACTCGTTATTCCTAAGACCCACGAGGGGGACACACTACTCACATCCATGCATGCGTGTTTCCCGCTCGCCCAACTAAACACAAACACATCCGCTAGATGTAGAGTGGACATGCCTTCCAGTGAGTCAGTTAGAATATTCACCGAAGCCTCTATCACTTACAGTTCGCTTATCTTGTGATTTGCTTTTAGATGTTAACTAGTATGATAGCCAAAATGAAGGTGTAATTTAGCTGCGCAAGTTATAGTCATTAAGATAACTATCGATTTAAATGCTTCACGCTTAAATATAAGGATTTATGATTTCTGTCATGTAAATAAACATTAAAATTATATTGGGATTCTGTTATCTAGAAGATAAAATTACCATCAATATATGTAACACCCTGTTTAGGGGCATTAACTTTTAATTAAATAATGTGTGTCAGTTCACATATGAAACAAACTGAAGTGATATTAATTTTATTTAAAGGAGTGACTCGTTAACTATTTACTAAGAGGGGACGGAGCAGTTCGTGATACAGTCATGTGTTGGCCATGATACTCGTGAACACCGCCCCACATTCATTGTGATAGAGAAAATACATCGCAACTCGCGATGTACATCGCAACTCGTGATGTACATCGCAACTCGCGATGTACATCGCAAGCGTGATGAGAGGCAAAAAAGTCGTTGAGCTCCAACGGTCACACGACCATTACATATGTAAAAAAGTCCAATTTTTACCTCATGTCCCCATACACACGCACCTTATTAGCCAAACATATTTACAAATCAATATTTATATGCATGTATAAAAATTGTTCCGCAAAAGGTAACTAAAGTTGTTAATCCTGAACAGGGCCACCATCCATGAGCAAGACGAATAAGATGTTCCGTGGAAGGTGAGCCCGCTGTCACAACCGACAAAGGTGTACAATAAAAAATGCAATAGAAAAGAGTGCATGGTCGGAGCTTGTAGGGGGAAAAGGAGAAGTCGTCGCGGCTATAATTAAGAAAGAGAATCCACTGCTGGATCTTATTGTGACATCCGAAGCTGACCGCATTCTTAACTTCGTGTTTAACCGTGTATGGATTGTTGTGGACTCTTAAGGAGTGATGATTAAAACACCTTTCTACTCATTAAGTATATTATGGCAACTTGTATTTAAATTTTGTCATGTAAGAACTATGTGATGTATGAATCTATACATATAATAAAGCAATAAGGGTAATAAGGGTGGGTGCACATGACACTTGGTTAGACTATCCCCACCCTTATTTTCCGGCCTAATTCAATCCCCCCCATTATTAGACATATTATTATTCCTCAAAAGTCAAAGTCCTAATCCTCTAACCTTGTCTTTCTTCATCTCCTTCACAACCCAATTTTCTCCAACCAATCTTCGTCACCTTCGTCTTTTCCTTCTTCATCTCCTTAACCGTAATCCCAAGCCCTAATCCTTCGTCTTCTCCTTCTTCCTCTCCTTTTGGCTAATCCCAAACCCTAAACAATGTCATCGCTATCTGGCTCATGAAATCGAGGTATTATCATAATTTTCCGATTTGAAATTTGCTTTACATAAATGTAAAACTGAGACGGCTAGGATTGAGAAAACTAGGGCTTCGGTGGTGGGATTAGTGTTGAGATTCACACACTTAGGCTAAGTTACAGTGATTGGGGCGCTTCTTTACCCATGTTAGTGTTTGGTTTAACCTTGATTTTTATGAGATTAACAAAATAAACCGATGATTTTGGTTTGGACCACTTTAGTGTCATTGCTGTAACGTGTGTAATGAGGTTACAGATACTAGGATGTCGCCGCAACGCGCGACATCGGTAAAAAACTAGTTATATATATCTATTAAAGTTAAGACAGTTCTACATTAACTTAATTTAATTTTCTACAAATGCGGCTACCTCAACTTCATTGGCCACAATAATTGTCTGCCACGTTTACAGGCTTCACTTCAATTATGTTTTTCATTTTCATTTACTTTTTTTTTTTTGAACGACCAACTAAAGTATTGCCGGGTACTCCGTACGCGACCCCCATTGGCTAAAGGTAGCCCACAAGACGTATCTTGTAGCGGCCCAATCCGCACGCACGGAGCCCTCTAGCCCACCCGTCTCCTGTTCTAGGGAAAACCCGGCCCGCATACCCGCCCTTTGGGCGGCACGACGGCAGCAAACCGGTAAACCTGGAGGGATCAGGAGTCGAACCCATGACCACAAGGATCAAGTGTCTCTCCCTCACTTACCAATACCACTCCACCACAAGGGTGGGGGTATCATTGGCTATAATAATAATATTATATCATTATTAATAATATTATATCATTATTAGTGGCTGCCTCAACTTCATTAGCTATAATCTACATTCACCCATCATTATTTGTGGGCCTACTATAATTGAAAATTGTGGCCCAAGTGAACAATTAATGGGCTTCCATTTTTGGAATACTTTATGCTCTATATCAAGTGAATAATAGGCAATCCAACTGTTGTAATGTTAAGGCTGACCTGCAACGTAATGGGTGGCGAGTTATTTTTTTACGTCTACGCGATAATAACAGATACTTAATGTTATCTTTAATGTCCACCAAACCATCAACGCAACAGGAGCTGCCGCAGCGAAACACGATCTTTACCGTGCACCAAACCCTCAACGCAACAGGAGCTCCCGCAGCGAAGCGCGGGTAACTAAAACACTAGTTATTATTAATATTATGAAGACTTTAACTATGAAAGTCACGTTTTGTGTTTCTTGTTTTTATTTTTTATTTATTATTATTATTATTATATTTAAACTCGGGTGTTCTTCGCTCGACCAAAATTTATCGTCTACGCTCCAACATCCATGAACACCTGCAAACCACATGTACAATATTAAATAGCTAAGACTACACAATAAAAGATTAAAATATATACAAAACTAACATATTAACAATGTGTTTTCACCAACACATCATAGGCTCAACCTTCACTTGGTAAAGTTGTTAAATATAACTAATTGTAAAAAGAGAATTACTTTTATTGGCACAAGAGTAGTCAAATATAATTAATGTCATAGATGACCCACATATTAATCCATTATGCATTGGTATTTGCTATAGTTTGTATTCTAGACGGTCCGCTTGTTATTAACGAACTTATTTCAGATTTAAAAAGAAAAGGGGAGGCGGCTTTTCTTTTCAAGATTGATTTCGAGAAGGCGTATGATAACGTGGATTGATATTTTTTGATCTCTTTATTAAACCAAATGGGTTTCCCTAGGCGGTGGTGCACTTGGATTGAAGGAGTTTTAAAATCCGCTCGGTCCTCGGTTCTTGTTAATGGCTCCCCTACTTATGTATTTCAATGTGAAAAAGGTTTGAGACAACGCGACCCTTTGTCGCCTTTCTTATTTATTATTGTGATGGAGGCCTTTACTTGTCTTATAAATAAGGCATGTGAGTTTGGTTTGTTTGACTGTGTTCAAGTTGGTATTAATGGACCGAAGATATCACATTTGCTTTACGCGGATGATTCTCTTCTTGTGGGAAAGTGGTCGATTGAGAAATTTAAAAGTATGATTCGTATTCTCCGGGTTTTTCACTTGTGTTCGGGTTTAAAGATCAATCTTCATAAATCGAACATTTTTAGAATCAACATTTCCGAGGAAGGCTTGAATCAAATGGCCGAATTAAGTGGTTGCAATATTGGTTCGGTTCCTTTTGATTATCTCGACATCAAAGTGGGGGCTAACATGAATCCCGTTCGGAATTGGGACAAGGTGATTGATAAGTGTAAATCTCGACTCAAACCGTGGAAGGCTAAACTACTCTCAATTGGTGGTCGCCTTATACTCATTAAGTCGGTTCTATCTAGCCTACCAATTTATTACTTGTCCTTATATAAAGCGTCAGTCAAAGTGCTCGACACCATTGAAACTATGATGAAACGGTTTCTGTGGGCGGGTGCCGACGAGGTTAAGAAAATGCACTGGGTGTCGTGGAAAACGGTTACGAGACAAAAAAACAGGGTGGTTTGGGTATTTCAAGGCTGGCGGATGTTAACTTAGCGCTTTTAGTGAAGTGGGCATGGAGATACGAGACACAATCTGACTTATTATGGCATAGAGTGGTAGACGAATGTCATATCAATTACAATAATTGGGAAACTCTTCCTTTTAATCGGTATTCGACCGAGTGTTGGAAAGCTGTGGCTTTGGCAGTTAATAGATTGACGCTGCAGTCCCTTTTTCCCACTTCTCATTTCCGAGGGGTCTCGGGCAATGGGAGAAATATTCAATTTTGGATTGATAGATGGCTTGGTGACTCGCCTCTGAAAGAGTCCTTCCCTACTCTCTTTCGGTTGGCTGAAAATAAAAAAATTAAGGTGGGAGAGGTTTGGAACAACGGCCAAGCTATGTTTCTATGCAGGTGGACTCGAAACCTGTCTTCTACTGAGGAGCTGGAAGAGCATCACAGACTTCAGAACAGCCTGCTTAATAAGCAGATTGCAGGCGGCCCTGATCAGTGGAGGTGGTTTGGAAGTTCAGATGGGTCTTTCTCTGTTGCAGTCATCAAAAGTCAGCTCAATTTGGACCGGCCGCTCCAGAGTGTTTGTCATATGAATTGGATCGCTTGGGTTCCCTTAAAAGTAAAAATTTTATTTGGCGTCTTCTTGTGGCCCGGATTCCGACTAGAGTTGCTCTTCGTCAGAGGCATATCTACATAGAAGACCCAGTTTGTACTCTATGCGATGTGGATGAAGAGTCCCCGATGCATATATTTACCGGGTGTGGTTTCTCCTTTGGCGTTTGGTCATTTATTGGTTCTTGGTGCAAAATCAGACCAATTATCGCCTTTGATGTCAACGATTTATTTCTTATTGTTAAGGAGAGAAGGAACAAACAAGAACAAAAGATTATTCAAGGAATCATCATGGTTATGCTTTGGGTGATTTGGAATACTCGGAACGAGAAGATGTTTAGGTCCAGAGAAGCGAGAGTTGGGGATGTTATTGCTAAAGTCAAATCTATGTCGTTTCTTTGGTTGAGGTCGAGGTCTAGGTTTAAAACTATGGTTTGGAAGGATTTGGCTCTTTATCCGTTGTATATGTTGTAGTTTTTTGGCGAAGGTCCTCGCTTTGAGGACCTTTTGCTCGTTTTAATGTTCACATTAAAAAAAACATAATAATCCATTAAAAAAATTATTGTGAGGCCTTAATGGGTGTATGAATTATGAGATGATGTTAAAGGGTGTAGAAATTTCAGATCCCTCTTAATAAAGTGAAATAAAGAACTCAACTCAAAAGTGTCGTTAATAATTTCACTAAATATCAATTATAAATTCCATAAACATTGATAAGAGAATAGATTTAAAACGATGTGAAAGTTATTTCGTAAAAACGATGAAAATGTGTAAAAAAAAGTACGAGTATACCAAAGGTCCCGACGGTGGTCCTCACAAACATTCTGACAATGGATTCAAATTAGATATGAAATTGACATTGGTAAGTGTTCCTAAAAAAACGTTAAAATTGTGTACTGAATATGTGGCTAAAAATACTATTGGCATCCAGAATATTATTTGAATTGCTCTGTAATTTTTGTATACTACTATGCTTTATTCAACTCAAGATTTGATTGCATAAAACAAGTAAAATATGGAAAATCACTATTACAAAGAAAATCCATTGGTCGATGCTAACGTGGTATATGAATATTCTGCCGCCCTTGCGAACATCATGTCTAACATTGTGGAGGACCGAGGATGTGGTGAAATCTGAGTGAGTGGTAATCGGCTAGTTAATTAGGCGAGTTTGTTCGATCAAAGTTTTGTAAACAAACAATTAAATGCTGCGTTCTTATTGCATATTTTGTGACTGCCGTTTTAAAATTTTGTTGGGTAAGAGTTTTTTATGCGTTCTTGTCGATCAAAGAGTGTTTGATACGTGGCGTATGTATGAGTATATCTATCACTATGATAGTTTATATTAAGAACAACGTTAGATAATAAACCTATTTTAGTATATATTGCAATACAATGACAGGTAAACGGGTAACATGACGCGACGAGATATTGCTATGCACGATCCTCTACAACCTGTCTAGAAACCTTACAGCTTTGGGAGCCACAGAGCCAGAGAAATCAAAAGCGAAGGGAATGTAGACATACTGATCCTTAGCACACACTTTTTCATGCTTGAAAATTTCTGTGCCACAGCTTTCAACGCAGTCTGTCCTGCCACAAACCCGTTATTCCTAAGACCCACGAGGGGAACACACTACTCACGTCCATGCATGCGTGTTTCCCGCCCGCCTAACCAACCAAACACAAACATATCCGCTAGATGTAGAGTGGACCTTCCTTCCAGTGAGTCGGTTAGAATATTCACCGAAGCCTCTATCACTTACAGTTCGCTTATCTTGTGATTTGCTTTTAGATGTTAACTGGTATGATAACCAAAATGAAAGTGTAATTTAGCTGCGCAAGTTATAGTCATTAAGATAACTCTATCGATTTAAATGCTTCATGCTTAAAAATAAGGATTTATGATTTGTGTCAGGTAAATAAACATTAAAATTATATTGGGATTCTGTTATCTAGAAGATAAAATTACCATCAATATATGTAACACCCTGTTTAGGGGGCATTAACTTTTAATTAAATAATGTGTGTCAGTTCACATGTGAAACAAACTAAAGTGATATTAATTTTATTTAAAGGAGTGACTCGTTAACTATTTACTAAGAGGGATGGACGGAGCCAGTTCATGATACTCAGCCATGAGAGTGTAACGGAGCAGTTCGTGATATAGCCATGTGATGGCCATGATACTCGTGAACACCGCCCCGCATTCATTGTGATAGAGAAAATACATCGCAACTCGCGATGTACATCGCGAGCATGATGAGAGGCAAAAGAGTCGTTGAGCTCCAACGGTCACACGACCATATATTACATATGTAAAAAGGTCCAATTTTTACCTCATGTCCCCATACACACACCTTATTAACCAAACATAATTACAAATCAATATTTATATGCATGTATAAAAATTGTTCCGCGAAAGGTAACTAAAGTTGTTAATCCTGAACAGGACCACCATCCATGAGCAAGACGATTAAGATGTTCCGTGGAAGGTGAGCCCGTTGTCACAACCGACGAAGGTGTACAATAAAAAATGCAATAGAAAAGAGCGCATGGTCGGAGCTTGTAGGGGAAAAATGAGAAGTCGTCGCGGCTATAATTAAGAAAGAGAATCCACTGCTAGATTCTATTGTGACATTCGAAGCTGACCGCATTCTTAACTTCGTGTTCAACTGTGTATGGATTGTTGTGGACTCATTAAGTATATTATGGCAACTTAAATTTAAATTTTGTCATGTAAGAATATTATGGCAACTATGTATTTAAATTTTGTCATGCAAGAACATGTGAAGAAACAAATAATCCCCCCCCCCCCAAAAATTATTAGACATATATTATTCCTCAAAAGTCAAAGTCCTAATCCTCTAACCTTGTCTTTCCTCATCTCCTTCACAACCCAATTTTCTCCAACCAGTCTTCGTCTCCTTCGTCTTCTCCTTCTTCCTCTCCTTAACCGTAATCCCAATCCCTATCCTTCGTCTTCTCCTTCTTCCTCTCCTTAAGGCTCAGTAAAAAGTGTCCTCTCCTATTGAGGGTGTGACCCCTTTTATAGGAGAGTCCGTATGCCACCATTACCCAAGTCCTAACCGTAGTTAGGTTGTCTCCATCACCCTTGGTTGTGTTAATAAGGTGATATATGGAAAGCTAGATTAAAGGAAACATGGAATCGAGTACCGCCTTAATTGGTGTAATTACGTGATTCATGCATGGCTATTGACCATGCATGATATTCGCCTTGACTGATCCTTGACCATTGACCGTGCAATTAATGAGCTTTGACCAGACTCTGCGCATGGTTTTCCTCCGCGCGTCAGCATCTTACCGGGTTTGGGTATGCGGAATTGTACATTCAGTACCCAATCCCATCAAGTCCCCCCAGTCCAGTGTGTCTCTCATCGTAGATGTGAGGGATGCTGGACTAATTCGTAGTGGGTTACTTCCTATGGTTTTTTATGCTGCGTTCCTACTTTGCGTTTGGCGCTGGCGTTAAAAATTGTGCGGAGAACGGGTTTGAAATTGACGTCGTTAATCCGCATTGGTGGGACACGTCAATTTTGCATGTGTGGACAGGTGTTCATTTCCCCCTTGTGTTTGAAAATTGTGGACCATAATGGCGAGTTGTATTGACATGACCTCTGTCAATTGGGACGTGTGCAGA